>ML802387.1:97831-123500 GCA_009831015.1 Picea engelmannii
ATTTTTTTTTTTTTAATGAGTGGACTTTAATTTTTTTTAAATGTAGTGTTATATAACATAACATAACATAACGCTAACACCTAAACATATCCCCCATACTATATTGTAAAGAACCTCTAGTCTCGGTGCAATAACCATAAAGTAATAAAAAATCAATTTTATGTAAATACTAATTTTATAAATTAAAAAATAAACATTAACATTATGTTGTGGCCCTCAATTTCCCTATAAACTATTTGCAAAATCCTTCTAGGAAAATGGAGCCCCTTGTTTTTCTTGAATTTGAAGACTCTTCAACTTGCATCTTCGCAATAGATCCTTTCCTTTTCTCTAAAACATGCTCTTCAAGCTTCTTTTTCAACTAAGTTGGTTTTTCAAATTGGAACACTTAAGGAAAAGTTTGAGTCAAAATATTGGCTTTCAGATAAGTTAATTAAGACTCCTTTGATGTATGTCAGAGGAGTTACCACAAACTCCTCTAATGAACATCATAGGAGTTACCTCCAACTTCTTCAATAAAAAAGGAACAACCTCACAACCATACCGTCTAATAAGTCTTTATCACGAAAGTTGTTTCCAACTCCTCCGATGATTTTTCAGAGGATTTATTGTCATCCTTTCCGATGAACTGCGACATAATTAGTGGAAATTAATCTGATATAAATCAGAGGACTTCGAACGAATTCCTATGATGTACATCGACATAATTGGCTCTAACTCTATTGATTTAGAGTCCACTTGCATTTATTTCCAAACCTCACCCAAAAAATCTATAAAGGTGCTTGAACTATTGACTTTATGTGTTTCATTGAACACTGAAGAAGGAAGATAAAAACACAAACACCGAGATTGAAGCCCCTTACCTCAATCTATCAACATTCTATATGGTTCAGGCACTCACCAGATAAGCCCTAAATATATCTTGCACCCACCCTTTTGTTGATTGGGACATTATAGGGTTAGATATTTGATTTGTTTAATTTATATGACGCCATAGAAACCATAGTTATTTCCTACAATTATACCATGATATTTCTCCATTTATTCCCATACCTTCCCCATCTCTCACCTTTGGTTTTACCTCCTTCCTCTTCTCTGCTTTTTCTTTTTTTAAATCCATAAATCATAACCCTACTTGCTAATGTATTGATAGACCATAGGGTCATCACAATACTGTTGCACAACTTAGAAGCGGGGGGGGGGGGGTGAATCAATTGTTACCATGCTTAAGCAATTATGCTTATTTTAAACTCTTTATAGAGCACTTAATGACAATGACAATAATGAAGGGAAGTAAGCAATAGAACTTTCAACATGATTCACACATATGAGATACACAGAGACAGATATTTCCTGAGGAAACCCATAAAGGGTAAAAACCTCTTCTTCTTTATATGATAAGTAATATTTACATTTTGTACATTATCATACTTATGATCACCAACCCATAATGAGGTTACAACCTTTGTTTTTCAATCTGCTACTTTCTAGAGCACCAACTCTCTGTTTTCTCTAGCACCTACTAGGAGGAAGCACCAACTCCCTGGTTTCTCTAGCACCCACTAGAAGGAAGCACTAACTCCCTGGTTTCTCTAGCACCCACTAGAAGGAAGCACCAACTCCCTAAGTGTTCCAGCACCAACTGGATGGAAGCACCAAATTCCAGTCACATAGGCACCAACCTGTATAATAGAGCACACTAGTTCTCCCTTGCACCACCCTCCCACCCTGGTTTGTCTGGCTGCAACCAGATGGAAGCTATAACTCCCTGTGTTCAAGCACCCACTTGAACCTTTGAGGACAAAAATCCTCCCTAGCATCTCCCTAGGACCTCCCTGTGTTAATATTATAGTATCTTCGGGAGGTATGAACCTCTATTATGACCTATGACGAGACTAGAATCCTCCGAAAGGAAGCAAAGAATTGAAGGAAAGCCTAGACAAGTTGTCGGCTGAACAAATATATTTATATTGAATTTATTAATTCCCAGAAGGAGAAGTCATCCTAGTTAGACTGGCCAGGTCAGCCCAAGTTAGACTGGCCAGTCCATTATAAATATAGGGTGTCAGTTTCATTATTTGTCATCTCAGCAGTTGCAGTGAGAGCAATATCTATGCAGGCAGTTGCAAGCAACAACAATTTGGTGCACAGGTTTTCTGGGAGAGCTGGAAAGTGGTGTGCTAGCTTCTAGGTGGGATCATCTGTTCAGTTTAGTTTATATTCTTTTTCTTGGTGCATTTATCCTCTCTTGGCTATAGATTGCAGCCAAAATTCTCTTCTCGGTCAAGGTCAAGGTGCTCGGAGGGTGGCTTAAGGCCTGTGGTTGGGTGACGAGGGTATCGTCAATGGTTAAACGAGTAGAATCCTATATATTCTAATCATTTATGGGCCCACACCCCCTTCAGTCAGCCTAAAATGCTGGAATGAAACATAACTGATAGGTATTGAGCTCATTGAGGAACTTCCTCTAGGGTTACTAGCAGGAGAAGCTTCCAAAGAACTTCAGCTAGGGTTACTAGCAGTAGCAGTTGCAAATATCCTAATTCTTAGATCCAACACCTTGTGATGGAGAATCTTGCTCAAGGATAAGATATCTAGATGCTCCCTAACTCAACATACCTATTGACTTTCTTAGAAGAGAGAAAATACACAGTTGAAGTTTTGGATCAAGGCATGACTAGTTATCAGTCAACCGAAGACATGTGCGAAACAATCAGTCTCTTACATTACTCAGCACTTACTGGGACAATTGAAGACAATATGTGGATAATGGACAGTGGAGCTTCCAGGCACATGACGAGAGATCAATCTAGACTCTCAGAACTAAATGAGAGAAAGACATTGTACAAAGTGGAGCTTGGAGACAAAAGCACCTACCTCGTCGAAGGATTTGGACAAGCCTCCATCAAATTGGAATCAGTTAATCATGTTCACTTAAGCAATGTTCTATATGTACCTGGTTTAGAAAAGAATCTTGTATCAATATCATGTTTAGAAGACAAAGGAAACAAAATATCCTTCATAGATGAAAAGGTGTTATCATGGCATAAAGATTCCAGCATAGAAGATGCTAGGGTTATTGGAAGACATGAAGGGAATCTATATAGACTACTAGAATGAAATGAAGAAGCCCTATTACATGATTAAGTCAACCCTAATGAGATTTGGCATAGAAGGTACGCTCATATCAATTATCAAGCATTACCTTTCCTCAGAAAGATGGTTGAAGGGATACCAGAATTGAAGCTTACACACGAAGGAATTTGCAAGGGATGTGCCCTTGGGAAGAACATTAAGAAACCATTCCCAAGCAACAACAACAGATCTAAGGAAACCCTAGATCTAATACACTCAGATGTTTTCGGTCCAATTCCAGTCAAATCTTTAGGAGGAGCTCTCTACTACTTAACATTCATATATGACTATTCAAGGAAGATGTGGCTGTACCTACTGAAGTCAAGAGATGAAGTATCCAGCAAGTTCCAAGAATTCAAGGCAGAAATAGAAAACCTTACAAACAAGAAGATCAATACATTAAGAATAGATAATGGAGGAGAATACACCTCGAAAGAGTTCGTTGCATTCTGCAAATCAGCGGGGATTAGGAGGGAGCTAACTGTTCCTCATAATCCTCAAAAAAACGGGTTAGCAGAAAGAAAGAACAGATCTATCAAAGAAACAGTAAAATCCCTATTGAATGATCAAGATCTATCCATGTTTCTATGGGGAGAAGAAGTAATGAAAGCCATATACGTGCAGAACAGAATCCCTCATCGCATATTGAAGGACATGACACTAGAAGAAACATTCTCAGGTAAGAAACCTAATGTAGAAAACTAAAGAATATTTGGATGTCAAGTTTATTCTCATATTCCCAAGGATAAAAGAAATAAACTAGAACCCTCAGTAAAGAAAGGGATATTTGTGGGATATAGTGATTCATCCAACGCCTACAGAATATATATTCCATATCAACACAAGATAGAAGTAAGCAGAGACGTAACATTCAATGAAAGAATGGCCTTCAGAAAATCTATTGAAGAAACTATAGAAGAAGAAGAAAGTGAAGAACTAAATGAAGAAAACACAAAAGATGATAATAACGAAAAGGATCAACCTGATGATCCTATGGAGATATGTGAGAACGCTGATCTAGATAATATACCAAAGAAAAAGAAACGACCATCTTGGCTTGAAGCCACCTTACAAGACGCAGAAAGAATCAAGGTTCCAGAAGGAACATCCAGGAAGACTAAAAGACCAAAAAGATTCTCAAGTTATGCAGCATACATGACAAAGCTTCTAGATGAAGAACCTACTACATTTTAAGAAGCAGTTAAAAGGGAACAATGGAAATAAGCTATGGTGGAAGAACAACAGTCCATTATGAGAAATGAAGTATGGGAAATTGTACCCAGACCTAAAGAGAAATCAGTTGTAACTTCAAAATGGGTATACAAGATAAAAAAATGCAACAGACGGAAGCGTGGATAAATATAAGGCAAGATTCATGGCCAGAGGGTTCTCCTAGAAGGAGGGAGAAGACTATGATGAAACCTTTCCTCCGGTGGCAAGGTATACTTTCTTCAGAACTATCATATCTCTTGCCGATTCCATGGGATGGAATCTACACCAGATGGATGTAAAGACAACCTTTCTCAACGGAGCTATCGAAGAAGAAGTATATATTGAACAAACTCAAGGATTCGAGGTACACTCCAGAGACACTCATGTTTGCAGACTGAAGAAAGCTCTATATGGACTCAAGCAAGCTCCAAGGGCTTGGTATGCCGGGATGGACAGTTATCTAACCAGACTTGGTTTTTCCAAGAGTCATGCAGATCCAAACCTTTACTACAAAGTCGTGAACAATGCACCTGTAATTCTACTGTTATATGTTGATGATCTATTCATAACAGGTGAATAATCTCTAATCATTCAGTGAAAGAAGGATTTAGCCTTTGAATTTGATATGAAATATCTAGGTCTCATGCACTATTACTTGGGACTAGAAGTATGGCAGATGCATGCTGAAGTATTCCTTGTACAAGGAAAATATGCAATAAAGATCCTTCAGAAGTTTGGAATGATGGACTGTAAGTCCATGGACACTCCTATGAATGCATATATAAGAAAAGTGAAAGTCCCGGGTTCCTATCCAGTAGATACATCTCTATATTGGCAACTAATTGGATCCTTGATGTATTTGGTAAATACTCGACCAGATATTTGCTTTGCTGTAAATACATTAAGTCAGTTCCAGGTGGAACCGAGACAAGAGCATTGGATAGCTGCAAAGAATGTCTTAAGATATATTCGTGGGACAATAAACTATGGCTTAAAATATACCACATCTAGTGATATCCAACTTCATGGATTCACAGACTCTGATTGGGCAGGAAGTGCAGAAGACAGAAAGAGTACTTCAGGTATGTGTTTTAGCTTGGGCTCTGTTATGATATCTTGGAGCAGCATGAAGCAGAAGTCTGTTGCACTTAGCACATCAGAAGTAGAGTATATGGCAGCTTGTGAAGCATGCATAGAAGCAGTATGGCTAAGGAAGTTAATATCCAATTTATTTGATCAGACTCCAGAATCGACCACAATATATTGTGATAATCAAAGTTGTATAAGATTATGTGAGCATCCAGTGTTTCATGAAAGGTAGAAGCACATTGAGATCAAATACTACTTTATCCGAGATAAATTCTAGGAAGGAGAGGTAAAGCTCGAGTATATCCCCACTGATGAGAAGACAACAGATATCTTGACAAAGCCTCTTTCCAGAATCAAGTTTGCATATTTCTGAGAGAAGACGGGGATTGTGGAAATAACTCCCTTAGCTGAAAGGGGAGACTCTCCAGGATAGAGAAGGTACACAATTTTTTTTATTTCTGTGATTAAAATAACTCTCCAGTTAGGAGGTAGAATTGAAAATGTTATTTATTTTTGTAAGAGTCTAGATTGGACAGATGCTTTCCTGTTCAGAAAGTGGATTGAGATTTCTGACGGACAGTGGCTTCCCATTGTAGTTAACATGGGAGGCAGACTGATTGCTTATGTATCATAGACAATGAATTCCCATTATGGGGAGTGGTCTAAGACGATCATTCTTCTTGGCAGTCACTCTGAATAGTGGTCAAGTATAATGGTATGCCTCGCCGGGAAGTCATTCTTTTGAAGTTCATAGTTGTGAGCAGTTTCGAAGAATCGTCTGTTTTGGAGGTTGATGCAAGACATACATTCCTTGAGGGCAGACTCATTCTTTCCAGGTTACACTTGTTTAGTGTTAGAGGAATGGCCTAGGGTGGGGAATGGTTCGGACAGTTACTCCTCGAGGGTAGACTCATTCACTCCAGGTTACACCTTGTTTGGTGTCGGAGGAATGGCCCAGGGTGGGGAGTAGTCCAGGCTCAACAATCAGGGACAGTTATTCCTCGAGGACAGACTCATTCTGTCTAGGTTACACTTTGTTTAGTGTCAGAAGAATGGCCCAGGGTGGGGAATAGTCCAGGACAGTCATTCCTTAGGGCAGACTCATTCCCTCCAGGTTACACTTCGTTTAGTGTCGGAGGAATGGCCCAGGGTAAGGAATGGTCCAAGCATTTCTCGAGGGAAAACTCATTCTCTCCAAGTTACACTTTGTTTAGTGTCGGAAGAATGACCCAGGGTGGGAAATGGTCCAGGTTTAGAAATCAGAAACAATCCTTCTTCCTTGGTTGAGAAGAATGGGGAAGATAGCCCAGTGTTGATATTCTATATTGAGGGCAGACATTTTTTCAGATCTTATAGATGTGTGAAAGATTGGCCCAGATGATTATTGTTGATACTCTATACTGAGGGAAGACATTCTTTCAGATCTCATAGATGTGAGTGAAAGATTGGCCCAGATGATTCAGTTTTATCATAACCCTGTTTCTATGCAGATGAAGATTACTGTGGTGGAAGACATTCTTTCAGATCTCACAAATGTGAGTGAAAGATTGGCCCAGATGATACAGTTTTTATCATAACATTGTTTCTATGCAGGTTGTTATTTGTTATGAAGGATATTTTGTGATTGTCTTTCAAAAATTCTGAGTAGTTGTGTACTACTGGAATAGACACAGGTGTGTTCTATAAATTGATATTGTACCAGTTTTCATAGGAGATTATCCAGTCGGATAATAATGACAGGTGCTTGTGGTGCTACCAGTTGAATGGTCTGTTGTGCTCAAGACCATACCTCCCTAGCTAGGAGGGAGTGTTAATATTATAGTAGCTTCGGGAGGTCTGAACCTCTATTATGACCTATGACGAGACTAGAATCCTCTAGAAGGAAGCAAAGAATTGAAGGAAACCCTAGACAAGTTGTCGGCTGAACAAATATATTTATATTGAATTTATTGATGCCCAGAAGGAGAAGTATGCCCAGTTAGACTGGCCAGGTTGGCCCCAGTTAGAATGGCCAGTCCACTATAAATACAAGGTGTCAGTTTCATTATTTTTCATCTCAGTAGTTACAGTGAGAGCAATATCTGTGCAGGCAACAACAATTTGGTGCGCAGGTTTTCTGGGAGAGCTGGAAAGTGGTGCGCTAGGTTTTGGGTGGGATCATATGTTCAGTTTAGTTTCTATTCTTTTGCTTGGTGCGTTTAGCCTCTCTTGGCTATAAATTGCAACCAAAATTCTCTTCTCGGTCAAGGTCAAGGTGCTTGGAGGGTGGCTTAAGGCCTTTGGTTGGGTGATGAGGGTATCGCCAATGGTTAAACAAGCACAATCCTCTATATTCTAACACCTACCACCCTGAAATATTAATATTTTCTACTGAAACTTTTTACATTGATATAATGTTCATCAATGACTTACCAGTCTCATCACTGTTATGCTACACTGCCTTGCTATGTTTGCCTCACTGTCTTCCTACACACATGCCTTGTGCTTTATGTTCTTTTTCCTTTTATGCTCTGTGCACCATGTCCATTTAATGCACCATTCCTCTTCTGTTTATTTCAGCTACTACACATTGCCTCCTTCTACATGCCTGAACCACTCTCAACAACAACCTCCATCTCTTCTTTGTTCTGCATACTTATAGTCTTTGTGCACCTTGTGCATTCAATATGCGCAATGCATTTGCATCCTATGCCCTGTGCCATTGTTACCCCCATCAAGATATCCACTGCCACACCACGTTGCCACCGCTTCACACCCTCGAGCATCAACACACTCCCTCTATTCTGCATGCTCTCCTCATGTCAAGTCCTCTTCCTGATCCTTATGAAAACTCTTCAACTTCTCAGGCAATTATACTCATGCGTTCATCATCATTGGGTGTTATGATGAGATTCCTTAGCCTTTCTTGCTGTTGAGACTCTTCGTCTTCTCTATCATAGTTGAGTTCATCCTCTTTGTTGTAGTTATAGGATTCAACGCTCTTCCATCTGTCAATCACCTCTATCAATAGTCTTAATTCCATTGGCATATGCCTTGAGACTCTTCATCTTCTTTGGAAAACACTCTGAAGTCTCTTTGAGTCCTCTAATAGAAACCATCAGTCGTTTCTAGCAGTTAAACTGTGAACCTATTGAGCCCCATTCCTTTGGCACCTTTCACCTTTCCTTTCACATGTGGCCTCAGGCGATGACCACAACCTACACCAAAAGGTGTTTTTTCATTTCGGCATTTCGGCATTTCGCATGTCGCGAATTCCTATTGTGAGGCATCTTGACTCTCCAAGTCATGATCTCTGAAATGGAGCTTGGTTGCACTAGCTCCTTCCTCCATCTTTCATAGATGTGACCACTGGCTCTGATCACAACCTTATTCGAAATTGCATTTCGTAATTTCGCATTTCGCGAATTTGTTGCGAGTCACTCTGACTCTTCCAACTCTCGATCATGAAATGGAGCCTTGCAACTTGCAAGCTCCTTCCTTCACATGCCCACAGTTGTGACCAAGTGTTTATCCATAAAGTGTTTTGGTTATTTCTCATTTCGGCATTCCTATGGAGAAGTATCTCGAACCTCCAATTCCCGGTATCTGAAACCTGCACCAAAAGGTGTTTTTTGCATTTCAATATTCCAACATTTCGGCATTCCTGTGGTGAAGTGTTTCAACACTTCCAACTCTTGGTATCTGAAACTTGCACCAAAAGGTGTTTTTCGCATTTCAACATTCCTACCTTTTGGCATTCATGTGGATAAGTATCTCGACACTCGAACTCCTGGTATCCAAAACCTGCACCAAAAGGTGTTTTTCGCATTTCAACATTTTGACATTTCGGTATTCCTATGGTGAAGTGTTTCAACACTTCCAACTTCTGGTATCTGGAGCTCCGAAATGGAGTCATATCAACAGTCTGGTATTTTGACATTTCACATTTTGCAAATTCGGGACTCCTGTGATGAAGAGTCTCGACTCTTGACTCCTCCAACTCCCAATATCCGAAACTCTGAAATGGAGTGGTTTCACATTTCGTGATTTCATCGTTCGTCTTTGTTGATGTGTCTGTTTCGGGATTTCGACATTTCACATTTCGCAAATTTGGGACTCCTGTGATGAAGAGTCTCGACTCTTGACTCCTCCAAATCCCGGTATCAAAAACTCCGAAATGGAGTTTACTCTTCTAATCTTCCTATGCCATCATCGTTGTTGATCTTCCTTGCCTGCCTATTTTCCATCAAAGGAAAAAGCACATTGTTGCACTCTATGTGCACCTTTGCACTATCTCTTCTGGTTTTCACAAGCTTGCTCTGCTACGTCTCCCCAAAATACTTTTGGTGCCCGCCTGACACATTGTACCTGTACTCAATCCATCATCGTTGTTGTACTTTCCATCAATGACAAGCATATGCTTCCTGTAAAACATGCTAACAATATACCCCTTTGGCATTGATGGCAACAAAGGCACCCAGACCTATTCTTTTCTCCCCCTTTGACATTAATGTCAAAGAAAACATGCTCCCCCTAAGCTGTTGCAGTATTTTTAGGAGGTATCATATATTCAATCAATACAAACTCCCCCTAACAGGATAGACTCTCTTAGGTGTGAGACGGGATGACACCCAGCTTCTGTCAGAGATATTCAAATGGTGTCTTGGCTAGGGGTTTAGTAAAGATGTCTGCAATTTGTTCTGTGGTTGGAATGTAATGGACCTGAACAATCTGATTGGTGACCTACTCTCTCAGAAAATGGTATTTTATGGGAATATGCTTGGTCTTGGAGTGGAATATAGGATTCTTGGACACACTGATGGCACTAGTGTTATCACAATGAATTGGGATCGATGCAACATATTTTACCTCCAAGTCTGCAAGTGTCTGAATCATCCATAATACCTGAGTGCAACAGGTAGCAACAACAATGTACTCTGCCTCTATAGTTGATAAAGAAATGGAACCTTGCTTTCTACTCAACCATGCTACTAGAGAATATCCTAAGAATAATGCACCTCCACTCGCTTTTCCTTTCATCCATGCAGTTAGCCCAATCAACATCTGAGTAGACTGATAATTGAAAATTCTAATTCTTAGGATACCATAGGCCATAGTTCATTCTTTCTTTCAAATATATGAATATCCTTTTGACAGCTAGCAAATGAATTTTTTTAGGTGCAGATTGATATCTTTCTACCATTCCAACAACATGCATTATGTCTGGGTGAGATGTTGTGATGTACAACAGGCCACCTATCATTGACCTATATGAACTTTGATCAACATCAGGTGAGTCATCATCCTTGCTTAATTTGGATCCAGTAACCATAGGTGTGCCCATAGGTTTAGAATCTTCCATTTGAAACCTTTTCAACATTTCTCTTAGATATTTTTCTTGAGAAATGAACATCCCTTCAGACCTCTGAGTAATTTGTAGACTAAAAAAAAATGACAGTTCACCTATCATAGACATTTCAAACTCAGACTCCATGGTAGAAGCAAACCATTGTACCAATGAATCCTTATTACATCTGAAGATGATGTCATCTACATAGACCAACACGATGAGCAAATCATTATCGTCTGTTTTGATATATATATATATTGTTATCAACTGTTCCTCTCTTGAACCCTTTGTCTTTGAGATATGTATATAGTCTGTGATGCCAGGCACAAGGGGCTTGTTTTAACCCGTATAAATCTTTCTTCATCTTGGATACTAAGTCAGGGTTATCAGATAGTTCGAAACCCTTTGGTTGTTCCATATAGACTTCTTCATTTAAATCTCCATTTATAAAAACTGACTTGACATCCATTTGATAGACTTTAAACCTTTGATGACAAGCATAGGCAAGAAATATTCTGATAGCTTCTAATCTTGCTATGGGTGAAAATGTTTCATCAAAATCAAGTCCTTCTATTTGAGCATAGCCTTTACAGACTAGTCTTTCTTTGTTCCTAACAACTTGTCCCTGCTCATTCAACTTATTCTTAAAGATCCATTTCAAACCAATGATATTTTTACCTTCATGTCTATGAATCATCTCCCACGTATTATTTTTCTCAATCTGATCAAGTTCATCATTCATTGCTTTAACCCAATGGTCATCTTTGCTAGCTTCATTAAAATTCTTGGGTTCTAGCATGGATATGAAAGCTATATGTGATTGCTCAGTGTTTTTTATTATCTTTCTCCTGGTTTGTACACCTTTTTCTTTTTCACCAATTATCTGACTTGCAAGATGATTCTTTTGAGTGATTCTGGAAGAGGAATTTGAAGTTGTCTGTTGATTTGAGTCTGTCTGAGTATCTGTGTCTTCATCTAATTCAAAGTCTTTGTTTTCTGATACTTGGACCTGGTCATCTTCAGCTTTAGTTGTGTCCTCTGTAGAAGACTCATTATTGTACACCTCTCTTGTTGGGATTCCTTCATCAACTTTTATGTCAATATAGTCAACCATTTTATGTAGCCTCTTATTGTAGCATCTGTATCCTTTACTATTTGTAGCATACCCATACCTTCATCAGCCCTATCATCATATTTGCGAAGGTTCTCATCATTATTATTTATGTAACATTTACTCCCGAAGACTTTAAAGTGTTTGATTGAAGTAGGTCTCGCATACCACAGTTCATAAGGTGTCTTGTCACTTTGTGGTCTGAGGTGGGCTTTGTTAAGAACATGGACTATTGTGCGTATTGCTTCTACCCAGTAGGTTTGACCAATGTTCTTCTCATTCATCAATGACCTGGCCATTTGCTGCATTGTTCTATTTTGCCTCTCTACTACTCCATTTTGTTGTGGAGTTCTTGGGATTGTGTATTCTCTCTTGATCCCATGCTTATCACAGAATTCCTTGAAATCACTTGACATAAATTCTCCTCCTCTGCCTGATCTTACTGCCTTTAACCTCTTGCCTGTTTGATTCTCAGTTAAAGCCTTAAATTTTTTAAACTTCTCAAATGCTTCAGCTTTTTCCTTGAGAAAGGCAACCTAAGTAATTCTGGATTAATCATCAATAATCAACATACAGTAGTTTTCTTTCCCTGTTCCTTCCTGTCTTGGTGGTCCACATAAATCCATATGAACTAGTTGGAGTGGTTTCTCTATTGAAGTAGAGATCTTGGACTTAAACTGTGTCTTGGTTATCTTTCCTACTTGGCAGGGTTTACACATAGAATCTTGGGTCTTTGATATTCTTGGAAGATCTTTTACTGCCTCAAGATTTTTGAGCTTGATTAAGTGGTCAAAGTTTATATGTCCAAGTATTTTATGCCATAACCAACTTTCATCATGTTTTCTTAGATGACACTCTTCTCTATCTTCTTTCAGCACATATACATTATTTTCTGTCCTTATGCCTTTGACCGCCACTTGTCTTGAGTTTACAGACTTTATCTTGCAGTCTTTGGACGTGAACACCACTTCACATCCTCTGTCACACATTTGACTTACACTGAGAAGATTATGTTTCAGCCCATATACAAGTAGAATATCTTGGGCTTTTCCTTTTCCATTACTTAAACTCACCATCCCTTTACCCTTTGTTTTACCTGGAGCATCATTTCCAAAGATTTTGTTTCCTGATTTTCTTTCACTTAGAGATAGAAACTTACCTTTGTCTCCCATCATATGTTTGGATCATCCACTCTCTATATACCAAGGGTTCGTTTATCTTTGAGCTGACAACACTAATCCACACTTGTCACTTTCTTTCTTCTTCCAAACCTTGACATTTTCAGCAGGGGAATTCAAATCTGGTTCATAGTTCCTTAAGCGACAGTCAATAGATTTATGTCCATAGTTATGACATATGTAACATTCTGGTTCGTCAAATAAAGGATCATAACGATTGTTATGCTTAACTTGTGTCCTTTTCCCATCCATCAAGTGATTTGCAATCTGTGGTGGTTTGTTACTTGGCTGTCTCATTCTTTGTTGTGCCAGATATCTATACCTTGAATGTCTTGATTGCTCATAATTTAATTTTAAAGAACAGTTTACAGCTTTATGACCAAATTTAGAACAAAAGAAACAATATCCATAGAAAAAACGTTGGTACCTGGAAAATGGTTGTCTTCTTTGAGAAGGTTGATTTCTTCTATGTTGATGATTTCATTGAACAGAGAGTACATTATTTCTCTGATCCATAGTTTCAGTTCTGGTACCTCTTTCATTACTCCTCCCGGGCAGATGATTCTTGTCTTTTGTTTCTACAGGTTTTTTGTTGTCATAGATGGTAGATTTGAAAAACTTGATGGGTTCTTTGTTCCCTAGTTGATCACTACTTGATCCCTCTTCATACCCTAGACCTGTTTTCAGATTTGGTTTTCTTTGTTGATTCATAATGGTGGCCAATTCTTCTGATTCTTTGATACTTGACAGATTCTGATGATACAAGGCTTGAAACTTCTCCAACTCTTTCCTGGTTTTCACTACTTGTTTTTCCAGAGCTTCACATCTTGCCTTCTTTTCTGATAACTGTTGTTTCATAATGTCTTCGATTTTCTTTGCCTCTTCTAATTCCATTTTTAGTAGGGAAAAGTCTTCATTAGGGTGTTTACTGTCTTTCTCGAACTATATCAGCAATTGTTTTTGCTTTCTGTTCTTAATTTTGAGTCTGTCAATTTCTTCCAAAGCACTGAATAATTCACCTTCCATATCTACCACTACTTCTTCATCATCCATTTCACCTCCTGTGTGTTCATCATAAAAATCTCCCATAGCCATAACCATAAAATCATTTAGTTTATCTTCAATAGAGGAGTCATTGTCTTCATCATATGAAGGATCATCATCATTGTTTACACAAAGACTTCTCTTCTTAAAATTATTCTCTTTAAAGAAATTTGTGTGTTTGTGCTTCTCCTCATCATCACATGTTTGATCCTTTCTTTTGCGAAGACATTTATTTGCAAAATGACCTATCTTACCATAGTTGAAACATTTGAAAGGCAGTATACCTTTGTATTTTCCTGATCCCTTCTTTAGTCTCTTCACAAATGTTTTTTCAATTTCATTAGGCTCAGAATCCTCATTCTTGTCTACCTTAAATGTTGCTTCTCTGGAGGTGGGTTTATCTTTAAATATTCTCATTCATATGTTTTCAATGTTCCTAGAAGTTGAGCAAAATCAAAGGTTTTTAGATCATTAAGTTCTTCTATAGCAGAGACCTTCGGGCTGAACCTATCTGGTAGAGATCTCAAAATTTTCTGAACTAAAGAAGGTTCCTCAATTTTTTCACCAAGTGCATTCATTGCATTTACCAGTTCTTAAACTCTCAGAAAGTATTTTCCAATAGTTTCATCTTCTCTCATCTTCAACTGTTCAAACTGTACTCTATAGGTTTGAAGCTTGGCATCCTTTACCTTCTCATTACCTTCATAACTACTAATGAGTTTGTCCCACATTTCTTTGGCAGTACCTAGGTGCATAACTTTTACGAATTCTTCTTCTACAAGCCCACTCAAAATAGCATTCATAGCCCCTTGTATGGGGTGTTAGTGGAGGACACCTGGCATATAACAGAGGAGGGCATAGGCCAACGGGGCACGAAGCCATGTGACGGGCTCGTGCCGCCATCCGCCACCCCTCCGCAGCATTAAAACGCTCTAATTACGATGGGAAAGAGTGTTAATGCCCACACTCAGCCTCTGCATTGTCTTATGGCGCTATCACTTGTCTCTGTTCATTATCTCTGTTGCTGGTTTTTTGGGCTCTCCCCTTCGCAGCCATGACCATCCTTTGATTGTGCTCACTGTTCCTCGGTGGCTCCTCTCAACACTCAGCCCAGCAACCACAGTTGTGCGTATCCCATGCCTAAGAATAAATAATGTTTGAGAGGGAGGCCATGGCGGGGTTCTCCCTGGAGACCGCGTCGACCCTCTTTCTCTCCACCTACCTTGCCTCCCACTGGTTCTTCCATTCACCCCCAGGCCGAGCCTCATAGACCTACTTCTCTCAACCCGCCGACCATGAACTTCAATTGCCTGGACCTTGTTCCTGGGCTACCCAGCTCTTCTATGCGTCTCCTCCTCGCTCCACCGGTGAATGAACCAGTCCACCCTCCTAGCCCAGCCTTTCCAAGAGAAATAGGGGCCGACCAACCTCCTCCTACGCGGAAGCCTGGGTACTCTGGCCCCCCTACCTCCGATTCCACTAATGAAGAGCAGTTGAAAGACAAGGTGTTCATTCTCTACAGCCTCTTCTTCGAACTCCACCAGGGGGTGGAGGACTTGCATTTTAGGCTGCAACTCACCAACGAAAAGGTGGCGCTTTTTCTCCAGCTCCTCTCCTCTTTGCATGAGACGGTTCTATCACCCCCGGAAGGAATGACCTCTAGGAAGGAACCTGCAGCAGATGCCACAGAAGGAAAAGACAAGGTGAGTACGATGACAACTGGGGATACCGCAATGCAGTGGGTAGCCACTACAGGTGAGGATATCGCAAAGCAGGATGTAGCAGGGTCGGAATCAGAACGAAGAGGGAATGCGACCAGGGAAGTGGAGGATAGCGCGAGGAACGACCCTGGTGCTGTGACCATGGAGTAGGACGAGGTGCAGTGGGGGGACAGGACGACAGTTGTCGAAGAGGAACCATGGCCAGGGGATCTCAACGCCACCTGGCTGGGTTATGCGTCCGGTGTCTAGACTTATGATGTGTCCGAAGCCGAGCCAATCAGGTTCTCCTTTTATCGTTTTCCAAGCTATCTTAGACATTGCTTTTTTATAGTTTTTAGCTATGCATATGATGACTAATCTGCTGACTGGGCTAGTTTCCCCTCTGTTGGGGCAGCCCAGTAATTACAGCAGGACAATCTAGGTATTTTGGAACTTCCTTTTGCCTCTAGCAGGAACTTAATATATTAAACCTCTTACTTAAAAAAAATAAAAAATAGCATTCATAGCCTTAGCGTTGAAGCTAAATTCTATCTTTTCATCCTTATTAGCTAGTACAACTGGCTTTACATAACCAATGTCTACCACATCCCAGACATCTGCACCTAAAGCCATTAGGTAGTTTCTCATTCTAACTTTCCAGAAGGCAAAGTTTGTTCGATTGAGAAGAGGGGCCTTATTGGTTGAATTTCCTTCATGGCTTGACATGTTTAAGCTCTAGGATCTACCCTTAGATAAAAGGGGTCGGATCTGATACCAATTGTTGCACAACTAAGAGGGGGGGGGTGAATCAGTTGTTACCATGCTTAAACAATTATGCTTATTTTAAACTATTTACAAGGCACTTAATGAAAATCAAAATGATGTAGGGAAGTAAGCAATAGAACATTCAACATCATTCACACATATGAGATACACAGAGATAGATATTTCCTGAGGAAACCCATAAAGGGTAAAAACCTCTTCTTCTTTATATGGTAAGTAATATTTACATTTTGTACATTATCATACTTATGAGCACCAACCCACAATGAGGCTACAACCTCTATTTTGCAAGCTTCTACTTGCTGAGAGAACCAACTCTCTGTTTTCTCCAGGACCTACTAGGAGGAACCACCAACTCCCTGGCTTCTCTAGCACCCACTAGAAGGAAGCACCAACTCCCTAGTTTCTCTATCACTCACTATAAGGAAGCACAAACTCCCTAAGTGTTCTAGCACCAACTAGATGGAAGCACCAACTTCCAGTCACACAGGCACCAACCTATATAATAGAGAACAACAATTTTCCCTTGCACCACCCTGCCACCCTAGTTTCTCTGGCTGCAACGAGATGGAAGCTACAACTCCCTATGTTCAAGCACCCACTTGAACCTATGAGGAAAACAGTCCTCCCTAGCACCTCCCTACCACCCTGAAATATTAATCTTTGCTACTCAAACTTATTACATTGATATAATGTTCATCAATGACTTACCAGTCTCATCACTGTTCTGCTACACTGCCCTGCTCTGTCTGCCTCACTATCTCCCTGCACACATGCCTTGCGCTTTCTATTCTTCTGCCTTTTTTTCTCTGTGTGCCATGTCCATTCAATGCACCATTCCTCTTTTGTGTATTTTAGCTGCTGCACATTGCCTCCTTCTACATGCCTGAATCACTCTCAACAACAGCCTACATCTCTTCTTTGTTCTGCATACTTATAGTCTTTGTGCACCTTGTGCATTCAATATGTGAAATGCATATGCATCCTCTGCCCCACACCATTGTTCTCCCTATAAAGATATCCACTACTACACCACGTTGTCACTGCTTCACACCCTCGAGCATCAACACACTCTCTTTGTTCTGCATGTTCTCCTCGTGTCGAGTCCTCTTCCTGATCCTCATGGAAACTCTTCAGCTTCTCTGGTGGTTATACTCATGCGTTCATCATCACTGGATGTTATGCTGAGATTCCTTAGCCTATCTCGCAGTCAAGACTCTTCATCTTGTCTATCACAGTCGAGCTCATCCTCTCTGTTGCAGTTACAGGCTTCAACACTCTTCCATCTGTCAATCGCCTCTATCAACAGTCTTCATTCAACTGGCAAATGCCTTGAGACTCTTCAGCTTCTCTGGCAAACACCCTGAAGTCTCTTCGAGTCCTCTGACAGAAACCATCAGTTGTTTCTAGCAGTTACACTATGAACCTATTGAGCCTTGTGACTTTGGCACCTTTCACCTTTCCTTTCACATGTGGCCTTAGGCAGTGACCACAACCTACACCAAAAGGTGTTTTCACATTTCAGCATTTCGGCATTTCGCATGTCGCGAATTCCTATTGTGAGGCATCTCAACTCTCCTAGTCGCGATCTCCAAAATGGAGCTTGGTTGCACTAGCTCCTTCCTCCATCTTCCATAGATGTGACCACTGGCTATGACCACATCCTTATTCAAAACTGCATTTCACAATTTCGCATTTCCTGAATTTGTTGTGACTCACTCTGACTCTTCCAACTCCCGATCACGAAATGGAGCCTTACAACTTGCAAGATCCTTCCTTCACATGCCCACAATTGTGACCAATAGTTTATCCATAAAGTGTTTTGGAAATTTCGCATTTCAACATTCCTACCTTTCGACATTCCTGTGGAGAAGTATCTCGAGCCTCCAACTCTCGGTATCCGAAACCTGCACCAAAAGGTGTTTTTCGCATTTCAATATTCTGGCATTTCGGCATTCCTGTGGTGAAGTGTTTCGACACTTCCAACTCCCGGTATTTGAAACTTGCACCAAAATGTGTTTTTCACATTTCGTCATTCCTACCTTTCGATATTCCTGTGGAGAAGTATCTCGACACTCCAACTCCCGGTTTGTAAAACCTCCACCGAAAGGTGTTTTTCTCATTTCGACATTCCGACATTTCAGTATTCCTGTGGTGAAGTGTTTTGACACTTCCAACTCCCGGTATTCGAAGCTCCGAAATGGAGTCAGATCAATAGTCTAGTATTTTGGCGTTTCCCATTTTGCAACTTTGGGACTCCTGTGATGAAGAGTCTCGACTCTTGACTCCTCCAACTCTCGGTATATGAAACTTCGAAATGGAGTGGTTTCTCATTTCATGATTTCATCGTTCGTCTTTGTTGATATGCTTGTTTCAGGATTTCGGTGTTTTACATTTCACAACTTCGGGACTCCTATGATGAAGAGTCTCAACTCTTGACTCCTCCAACTCCTGGTATCTGAAACTCTGAAATGGAGTTTACGCTTTTGATCTTTCCATGCCATCATCGCTACTGATCTTCCTTGCCTGCCTGTTTTCCATCAAAGGAACAAGCACACTGTTGCACTCTGTGTGCACCTTTGCACTATCTCTTCTAGTATTCACTAGCTTGCTCTGCAGCATCTCCCGAAAATAATTCTAGTGCCCGCCTGGCACATTGTACCTATACTCAAGCCATCATCATTGTTGTACTTGCCATCAATGACAAGCATATGCTGCCTATAAAACATGCCAACAAATGCTCCCTTAGATGATATCCTTAGCGAAAGAATTTTCATAAGTCCTGTCGGGAAAACGATACGATTGGATTAAACGAAAGGACACCTATATTTCCCCTTACCTCACCCCTGATATAACGATCACCCATTGAAACCCCTACTGATTGGAAATCCTAAGAGCTTGATTATCAAAGAATAAGAAAACTTTCCCCCATGGGATTCAACTCTTCTGAGACTTAAATAATTTATGAAATTTCCACTTAGTATATCAAAAAACTTAGTATTAAAACCTCCAATTCTATTGGAGAGCTTCAAAACAACTCCCCTGACAACATCAAAATAATTCACAACAACATAGCCAAATTACACTTTAAGATTTTTGAGCACTTCTTGCCAACTCCTATGATACATCAGAGGAGTTAAATTTAAGTTTTCCGATTCCTTTTGATCCATTATCTTCATCAAAAATCCTGCCATTGTATTTCCAAATGTACACAATAGACCATCAATTATCTTCTCACTAACTCGACCAAGGCCTTTTGGAGCCTTTCATGTTAGTCCTTCCGATAACCTTCAGAGGAATTGTTACTAACTTCTTTGATTTGCATCAGATATGTTGGCATTGAATTTTCCATTTTTAAATTAGGAACACATTTCAAACCTTTTTCTTCTATAACTTTTATGAGATTGCTCACCATGCCTCCTATCGTTCTACCCTCTTTAGATGATGATCTTCCACCCAATGGAATCTCTAGCGAATCCTCTGGTATCTAAAATACTTAGGTTGATTAAATTTTATGTCAGTTGTGATTTTGTGTTAATATTACTCTCATCTATTTTTGTAGGTTTATATATGTCTCCAAAAAATAAAATGAAAACTATTGAGGCCTAAGGAAGCAGTCGAAAAATTGAAGACGAACATGACACCCCCAGGGCCATGTATGAAGACACCTTTGGACTCCTAGAAAAAGAAGGGGACTAAAAATATTGATAGCAAGCTTCTCTATGAGTTCAATTACACAACCAAAGAATTGTTCCCAAGGTGTTATAAGACAAAAAATGAATTCAAACATAGACCCAGGGGAGGATACCCTATGACGACACTAAGGAGACCTTATCAATATATGGAAACCATGCTATGGAGGTTATATGGGGAAGAAGATGCCTTTCAATTATCTTTGTCTAACATTACACTGATCTATTACTACGTATAAAAAGGATTATCATTCAACTGGGATGGAATCCTACCCACCAACCTAACAAATGCCATCACTATAGTTGTAGAAGCTCAGCCACAAACTTTCCCAAGTTCCCACATGTATTCCTACCTATTGGACATGATGTTTGTTTCCCACCAATATGTAAATATGGGGTGGAAAAGGAAACCATTAGATGAATCCATTCACATATATTTCAAAGGGCTCTAGGAGCACAAATACATGAGGAAATATCATAAAATCTGTGAACATTTTTTGGTTCCTATGTATAGGTTTATATATTCCACACCAACCCCATATATGACTGAAAAAGTGATAGTTTTCATAAATAGAATCATAGATTGGTACCTTATGGAGCATGGTACTTATATCAGGTCTATGGCACCATGAAATACCCTCATCTCCTCCCTCTGTTTGTACTAGAGAAACTAATACTCTAAGAGGTTTCATATCAAACAATGATCTATGGAGTAGGACTAATGCTATACTAAGGAAAGAAGGAAATATGTCCACCACTCCCACTGTATGTTGGGATATACTCATTTAATAACACCAAGAAAGCACAAGAATAATTAAACACCTTTCTCTCATACCATTTCAAAGAGGATAAGTTCAAGAGACACGACTTAAAGGGATTCGTAAAAGAACATTTCAATAAGGTAGGATTGCCTTGGGAATATATAACATATGTCTGGGAGGAAGAGGAGGTACATTGTGGTGTAAGGAATTACAACAAAGTCACCTTCAAGAGATGAGGAAATCCCTTAGGGAGGATTGCAGATGAAAACAAAGCATGAGAATAAGCAAGGAGGAAAGCAGAAGAAGAAACAATGAAAGGGACATCCCTTTCCTCCAGTTTTACACATCCAGGATCGACAAAGGAAGAACAAAAATTGGCATATAAAAAAAGGAGGAATAAAGAGAAGTTCCACAAAAAAAATAACAACGATGATGAGAAAAAGAGAAAAATCATTGAAGAAGCCAAAGACAAGGCTAAAGCATAAGCCGCAACAAAGGAAGCTTCCCATAAATAATCATAGCAAAAGGTAGCAGTAGAAAAGGTTGCAACAAAAAAAACAACAAAATAAGAAACATAAAAGGAACAATGAACCATTCCCCATGGACATTGATATCCCTGACATATCAATAGTTGGTTCCAGTGGGCTAAATTTTGTACATGGTATTCCATTCAGGACAAATGATATACCGACCTAAAGAAGTTCATATACAAAAAAGAATTAGGCCTAATTCTACAAGAACAAGAAAGTAGAGTACTGGTAATAGTGGGAAACCCGATTTCAGTCATTACACAAACCCCCATAGCCAAACATGTCAGCAAGGGTCCAGTAACCATAGCCTCAGCTGGATCCAATTTTTGGAGTGCCACATAGAATAATTTATGGAATATGCAATGGAAAAATATGATGAAGGAAACAAGGGTCAAGGAACTTCAGGAGAAGCTTTGACAGGTAAAGGTTGATGACGACAACCTTCATCATTTCAAGACAAACATAGATAAAGTCAAAACTAAACTAGAAGATGGCTTAATCGACATGTGCACGCACTTGTACATGTTCTAGAACTTAGCTACTACTATTTTGGAACAACATAAAATGGTGCAAACTAAGCTTGCAAAATTCAACACTATTTGAGAGGGCATGAACAACATTGATACATGGTTCACAGGAAACCTGGATTCAACGATAGAGCTCTACCACCCCTCTACTAGAGAAAGGAAAATCAACATCTATGCACTTGAACATTGTTATCACTTAGAACAAAAGGCATACAAAGAGAATACCAACTAAATGGATATTTGTTCACACATACACAAAGCAACACAAGAGCTACTCAAGTTGTGTCAACTTCCCCAACTAGAAGAGCTTGAATTTTTTTTTTATAATGGAGGAACTGGTCGATAAGGTACAAGACAACATCGGTCATAGCTGAGGAGTTACCGAGACAACCACCTTAGTGAGAACAAATCACATAGAACATCAGCTCATCCAACCAACAAAGCTTCATACTATGGTTAAGGCATTCATGAAATCATTTTTGAAAGATATGCAGACTCTCAATGACAATGTGGTGATGGACACAACCACCATTGAAGAACTTTCATATCATAGACTCTTTGCTTTGTATGATAAGTTCTAAATTTGGGTAGCTTACCTTTGGGAAAAGAATGTATAAAAGGAGAAAACAACAAATTCGAAATTACTATTATCTTCCTCATATTTTGTCTTTTCTTTACTACTCCAAATTTTGTCTTTTCTTTGTACGCTTGTCATCAAGAAGAGGGACATGAACAATTTTGTAACAACTTATTTAGAGGAATAAAAACAGTCACAAGACAATTAGTAAAATGATTATAAATATAAGAAGATACCCATTTTGATGGGGATCTTTAAGAATTGTATAAACTCAAGGGATATTTCAAGGACATATATCATGTTAATGAAGATTGAGAAGCCCTTAGGGTGAGTTTTCAAAAAAAAGAAAAACTTGTGTGTGTGGCTAATTTTGTTGTGAACTTCTTCATGTAGAATATATGTTGATCACATGGACTGTAAGAATAATTTTTTTTGATAGACTAATATGATGCACAATATGTTATGTTACAATATTGTTATTCTTTATTATATATTCAATTCATAAGATCATGAGATGTTAAATGTATGCATAAATACAATTTAGACTTTTCTGGTTATATGCATGTATGCTCATGTTTCTAACTTTGCACCTTCATTTTAACTTCCTATGTGGGGTTTCTGAAAAAAATTAGTTTCATTTACAAGTTTACAACTCATTTGGTTACTATAGTTTTCTCCTAGCTAGGATAATATAGGATAGATTAGAAAAATATTAGATTTATTTTCATACATAGTCTTCATATACATTTTCGCATCACATAACCATCAATTTTCATCCCCGTAACCAACAATGGAAGTCAGGAAAATTTATGGATGGGTCTTGTAAACTAAACGGCGTATAGTCTAATTTGGACTGTGCACCAAGTAGTACCCCTTACTGGGACTAGGAGAATTCTTCCTTGTCAACAAAATTGGTGCTATAAAGAGGGCCTGAATTTGATGGCTTACATAAACAATATGCATAATCACAATCTCTCTTTCGAAAACAAACTTGTTCCCACTCTTTTCCATCGTATAAATTCTAAACAAAAGAATATGTATGAATATACAAACATAAATTTCAATAGTGCCACATGTAGTCTTGAAACTCATACACAGACTTGGTTTCATGTACCACAAGAAGAGTTCTCTGAAACTCGTCATATTACATGTGCTTATGCAAAGTTACTTGGTAATATGCCAACAATGTCTAAGCTTATGAGAAGGAAATATACCCTTATGAGAAGGACCAAAACCCATCCTAATAGATATGTTGGCTCCATAGATGATCTCATCGAAACTGCATTACAAGAAGTTGCAGTTCCCTTTAGTCGATTTTCCTATACCCTTCTCAAACTCAAAGATAACCTTGAGGGTGAAAACTTGGAAATACATATAGAATAGATCGTGGGTGAATATAGAGAAGAAATGGTAGTGATCCTACCTTAGATGTCCCAAGGTGCCTTAAATTTAGCAGGGCCCTTACATGAAATGCTTTGATCCAGACAGACCTGGTTCACTAGAAGACCACATAAAAAATTTCTTCTTAGCCACTCATCTGCTAAATTTCCAACATGAAGAGGTGGTATTTAGGTTGTTTCCTTACACCTTTTTTGATAGAGCATTTGCGTGGTATTTCATCCTACCACCTAATTAGATATCAAGTTGGGAATATTTTGAGAAGGATTTTATCAGATAATTCAGAGAACGAAAAACAAAAACATCCTTGTATAATGAATTGGGAGCCATTAAAATGGACAAAAGAGAAAAAATAAAATATTTCAATCATCGATTGCTCAACATTCTAACTAATATAATTGTTGATACAACCACTAGACAATCTTTATCCATTGAATACTATGTTGGTTGTGGAGCCTGATTATCTTCCTGATTCAGAGGTCCTTGCTTTCAGCCGTGTTTATACCCCATGAAGTATTTACACCCCAGAAGTATGTACACTCTTCCACGCGGGGGAGTGCATAGGGGGGGTACCCCCTCTGCGGGGTCCGGGGGACCTATCCCCCCGGCTGGGGGGTCTAGGGGCAAGAGGGGACCCAACGGGGTTTCGGGGGTGAAGCCCCCGAAGAAAAAATTGCCTTGTAAAAGTATATTTTAATTTCATTGTAAATATGGACCGTTCATTATAAGGTCGCAGATCTAACGATAGAGATTATGTTAGGGTTTTTTTCCCTAGAAGGCAACACTCTTTTATGAGGGAAATGTATTGCGGCTATGGATGATGGTGAATATTGTATTCTGAGAGAGGAGACTGTGAGAGAAAGAAGAGGAAGTTACAACGGGTTTTTTTGTAGGTTGTATCCCTTCATTTGCTGGATAATAATAAAGGAAGGACCTGGAAATTTCTCTGGTGGACGTAGCCCACACTGGGTGAACCACATAAATCTTTGTCTCTCTTGTATTGTGTGTCTTCTGTGTTTTTTTTCTGCATTTTTTTTATTTTATTTCTCCACGGTCTTGTTTTTCTAACAACTGGTATCAGAGCGTAAGGTAACTCGCAGGAAAAGAGGGTTCCTGGTTCGAGTGGGAGCAATTTCGAAAGATGGAAAGTTTAGGGTCGAGAAATTTAACAGCCAAAACTACCAGTTATGGAAGATGCAGATGGAATACTATTTATATCATAAGGATCTATTCCTACCATTGAGTGGAGTAGCAAAGAAGCCGACGGCCATGAAGAACGAAGAATGGGAGATTCTTGACAGGAAGGCTCTAGAATGATACGACTGAGCCTGACAGCGTCGGTGGCTTTCAATATTTCAAAAGAAAAGACAACGAAGGGTTTGATGGATGCATTGGCCAAATTGTATGAAAAACCCTCAGCGTCGAATAAGGTATTTATAATGAAGAGATTATTTAATATAAAGATGTCAGAAGGTGGGTATGTTGCAGATCATTTAAATGAATTTAATACGGTTACTAATCAACTAAGTTCTGTAAAAGTGGACTTTGATGATGAGGTTAGGGCTCTTCTAATCTTGTGCTCATTGCCAGAAAGATGGAATGG
>ML802387.1:126972-151808 GCA_009831015.1 Picea engelmannii
AGATTGTTGGTTGTGGAGCCTGATTATCTTCCTGATTCAGAGGTCCTTGCTTTCAGCCATGTTTATACCCCATGAAGTATTTACACCCCAGAAGTATGTACACTCTTCCACGCGGGGGAGTGCAGAGGGGGGCTACCCCCTCTGGGGGTTCCGGGGGGCCTATCCCCTCGGCTGGGGGGTCTGGGGGAAAGCGGGCCCCCAACGGGGGTTCGGGGGTGAAGCCCCTGAAGAAAAAATTGCCTTGTAAAAGTATATTTTAATTTCATTGTAAATATGGACCATTCATTATAAGGTCGCAGATCTAACGGTAGAGATTATGTTAGGGTTTTTTTCCCTAGAAGTCAACCCTCTTTTATGAGGGAAATGTATTGCGGCTATGGATGATGGTTAATATTGTATTCTGACAGAGGAGACTGTGAGAGAAAGAAGAGGAAGTTACAACAGGTTTTGTTGTAGGTTGTATCCCTTCATTTGTTGGATAATAATAAAGGAAGGATCTGACAATTTCTCTGGTGGACGTAGCCCACACTAGGTGAACCACGTAAATTTGTGTATCTCTTATATTGTGTGTCTTCTGTGTTTTGTTTTTTCATTTGTTTTATTTTATTGCTCCGCAGTCCTATTTTTCTAACATACTACAGGACAACTCTCATTCCCTCTGGAGGTATGTTCTTGAAGAGAGCTAGTAGGGACACTTTGGCCCTTAATTTCGATGAAGCCAAAATTATAGAAAGGAAACTATCCTCTTACAACCATCACCCACACTCTAAGGAAATCAATTCGGATAGAAAGAATATTTTACTGCTAACAAATACACTTGAAAATGAACCCAAGGATATAGATAGTGTGGTAAAGTTGGTCAAGAAATTGTCTAATGAGGTGGTGGATCTCAAGAATAATGTCGACAAAGTGCCTTCAAGACATAAAACTTTCTACACATATTTTACGAGAAACGACAACCCAACAAGACCACTCGAAGCTCCTCAAATATCTTTAAACCTAGATAGCTTCAACAATGATAAATTTTGTCCCTACCATCAACAAAATCATCCAGAAAGTACTTGCCTTCATTGTTTACACTCCATGAACTTAGTTATAAATCATATGTTGGATCAATAGAATATAAATGATGAACAACCTGATGAAGCTCGAAATGATACCACTGAAATGGATCCCCCAGAATATGCTATTCTTTTCTGGGACTGGCTTATAGACTCAGATGATGAGTAATTAGAGGAAATATTTGTAGAATATGCACTAATAGTTAAGGATTTTAGTAGAGAATACAACTTACACAACAAAGGTTCATTTCCCGTCACCTCCTCAAATGCCAATTTTCCTCTTTGGAAGATTACTCCTCCTTCTCCTACTGTGAAATTAAGTGTCCCAACCCAGGAAAAAACCAATGGAAAATCTGATACGTCTGCTCCATATAACAAAAAAAAACAAGTGCATCTAACCTAGCTAGGAACAACACTAAAACTAACTCAACATGAACTAACAACAAGACATGTGATCCAAAATAAAACCAAACATGCATGCTTTAGACTATAGTGTTATAGAATATATGAAAAACCCAACACCAACAAAACATTCTGAATAGAGGGAAAATCAAAGCCAATAACAACAAAACAATGAATGAATTATGGAAGGGTAGACCAAAAATAGTTAAATACTTCAACTTTTTTGGAAGCAAAGGATATAGAAAAAGAGATGATAAGGACTTGGTAAAAGTTGACTCCAAGGGTGATGACAATATCTTTCTTGGTTATTCATCAAGAAGAAAGGATTATCTATGTTACAAAGGGAAAATCATAGAGAGTTCTAATGTGAAAGTGGATGGAGTAGGGTATCAGAAGGTGAAAGAAAATATTCAGATAGAGGAGTAGACATAAGAAGAATAATAAGAAGGACAATAAAATGAAGAAGAAGAAACATAATGTAAAAATACAAAAACAAATTCTAGATTTGTTCAAAAGAATCATTTAGAAAAAATAAATCTTAGTGATAAAGATATGGCAGTGCATACTAGAAGTATATTAGAAAGTGGACTAGAACATGCAAACTTCTCTCTTCTATCTAAAATAGAGCCTAAAAAATTTACATAAGATAATGAAGACAATAATTGGATTGATGCCACAAAAGAAGAAATGAATAAAATTGAGAATAATGAGACATGGGAACTTGTTCCAACATCAAAAGATAAAGATTTGATTGGCACCAAGTGGGGTTTTAGGAACAAGTTGAATGGATATGGAAAATTAATAAGAGATAAAGAAAGATTGGTTTGTAAAGGCTATGCTCAATTTGAAGGTATTGATTTTGAAGAAACCTTTTCCCTAGTTGCAAGACTAGAAGCTATTAGAATGTTTTTGGCAATTTTGTGTTTCAAGAACTTCAAAATCTATCAAATGGATGTAAACTCTACCTTTATAAATGGAAACTAAGAGGAATAAGTACACATTGAACAACCAAAATAATTCTTATTATCAGAAGTTAAGGATCTTTTATGTATATTGAATAAAACATTTTATGGGCTAAAATAAGCTCCTAGACCCTGGTATTCAAGACTTGACCAAAATCTACAAAAATAAGTATTCAAAAGAGGAATTGTTCACAACAATTTATAAATCAAGAAAATAAGATAAAATCAATTTATTGTTGTCATTTATGTAGATGATCCAGAATGGATCTAGGAACCAAAATGGTTCCAGAAAGGCCTAAATATCAAAGTGCTCCTAATGGCTTCAAAATGGACGTGTACATAGGCCTCTTCGATACAAACCCAATGCAGCTTGAGCGAGCTCAAACAAACATCATATATGAAAGATATCGTGATCTGTCCGTTTCGCCAAATAGGGAAAAAAGTGATGACTGTACAGTCTGTACAGTCCGTATAGTGCTGACATGGAAACTGACTGTACATGCCATGCGGTGATGTGGCAGGTAAAGTAGATGCTAACTGGGAAGACACGTGTTGACAGTTGGATGACTCAAAGCTTGACACATGGAAATTCGGGGGCAAGTGGTAAGGGGCCTCGTGGCCCAGTCATGGGATGCCATGTGGCACCCATTCATTGGTTGATCGATTACAAAATTTTATGGGTTCAATAGGAATCCAATTCGTGACCTTCGGTTCGAGCGAGAGCTTCGGCAGGGTCAGGCTACTAGCCTGACCATGGTGGGACTTAACCTCTATGGGCACGATGTATTATTTAAAGTGTATGGTGTGTGTTGGGCACGGAGGAAAGGGTTGTGGCTAGGCCCCAGCCCGTGATCATTTGCACACCATACAACCCTGACTATGCTCCTTTGGCATGGGTATTACATATGCTCCAACCCATTACCATAGCCTCCAGCTCCGACGCTTTACATGTGACCTCTTAGCATACAACCACTCCATAATTTGGTTAGCATGGTTAATTGGGATTAGCACTTGGTCAATCAGGCTATCTCACTAACCAGGGCACATAACCAGGAGCTTTTACCAGGGGCCAAAGAACTTTGCATGTGGAGATATAGAGCTTGGCCACATGGGCCTTAGCCAAAGGACTAGGGCCTATTTTGGAGGCAGCTAGCATGCCAAGTCTTAGACCAGGGCCATATGGTAATGCCCCATATGCCCAGGAGCACAGAGGAAGGGGGTTTCACCCTTAATGTATGCCAAAAGTGGGGTTTTCCACTTTATTATATGATTTTTATTTATTTAATGCTTAATTTTGATGGATTTTAGCCATTTTTGGAGGATCTTGGGCCCTTTTTGAGGCCAGATCTTGTGGGGAAGTTGGGATTTTGTTGCCAAATTCAAGCCCATATAAACCATGGAGGAGGTTCAGAACAAGAAAATTCTGAATATTTTTTTATCCAAAGCCATTTTTATGCAGGGAAGCCATTGGGGAGAGCACCTTTGCGGGCCATTTTCGGGGGCTTTGTTTATCCATTTTCAGTGCCGTTAGTTTTGATGGGTTCTTGAGATCTATTAGAGCACAACCAAATCATTTTGTAATCCATTTGGAACTTTTATGATGTACTTTTGAATATTTTAACAGAAATAAGAAAGCCTCACCCACTTAGACAAAGGCTTGGAGACATAGGAGAGATTGTCGATATCCGTTATCAAATTTGTTGTTTATGGTTTGTTTTTTCTTCATGATTATTTCAAGATCTATATATTTCTTTATGGCTTCCATTTTTCTTCATAAATTCTTCCTCTTTCATTCAATTCCTAAATGGTAATTTAACTCATGCTTTAAATCTCAACCATTGTTGTTAAAAGATCCTTTCAGATCAAGTGGTATTAGAGCTAGTTGATGGTTGGTTTTTGAGTTTGCATGATTACCAGGGAAAGGATGAATCATGGTGAAGGAGAGCTTTTTGAAGAGAATCCTAAGATTGGATCGAGAAAGAGAACTTCTCAAAGTGATAATATGGCATCAGAAGAGGGACTTTCTCATGATGAGAAAGAGTTTTGAAAGGCTTTCTTCGCCATGTCGAAGATGATGAAGGTTCTATATGAGGATTACTTGGAATGGAAGAGACTGATTCTAGGTGAATCATCAAAGGTAAAAAATGAAGAAGGAGAGGATCCTCCTCAAATTCCTCCTTCACCTCCTTTTCCATAAACTTCTTCTTCTTCTTCAAGTTCAAGTTTCAAATCCACCGCAAGAAAACATGTCCACAAACATAAACATGAAATTCCTTTAATTAAGCTTGATGTGAAGTTTGAAATACCCATGTATGATGGTGAAGCCAATGTAGAGAGGCTTGATAACTAGGCCATATAGATGGAGGTTTATTGCAGTGTGCAAAAAATCAAGGATGAGGCAACTCAAATCAAGTTGCATTGCTTCAACTTACAGGAACAACAATCATCTAGTGGTAGACCAAGTTGCAAAACAACACACAACAAGTGGGTAATGTATTTCCATCATGGAAATTTTTTATTTCTGCACTTAGAAACCAATTCTATCCTTTGGGTTATAAAGAGAAGGATTTAATTGAATCAAAATCTCTTAAACTAAGAAAGGGACAAACAATGCAAGAATACACCAATGGAATTTGTAAAATGGCATTGATGTTAGATATTCTTTTACATACCGAAGAAACTCTTATGAAGTATATAGGAGGTTTACCTACACATATTCATAACACTATATTTATGTTTGGAACTACTTATATTGATGAAGTTTTTGTTCAAGCAACACAAATTGAGGCAGGGAAAATAGGGCTTGGAGTATTAGGGGAATCGTCTTCAAGAAAATAGGACAAAAAGAAGTGGAATGGCAAGAAGGAAAATTCAGTGGAAAGAAAGGAAGAGAATCCCTCTTGCAAGAATTGCAAGAAATAAGGGCATGATGAGGACCATTGCTGGCAATTGCATCATGAGAAGAGACCTAAGTGGTTCAAAGAGAAGAAAGGGAGGAAAATAGTTGTAACAACATCACGACCAACAGACTTGGGATCAGATTCAGGTGATGAATCTAAAGTCTCATTGGTTGGTTTGAAAGGTAAAATTGGTGATGTATTTGATTCTAGAAGTAAATTATTTCATATCAGGGTCATTATGAGGCATATTAAGGTCGACTCATTGATATATAGTGGATCTCAATCTAACTTGATTTCAGAGGAAATGGTTAAAAAATTGGGATTAAACACTCAGATGCATCATAAGCCTTACTCACTTAAATGGATAAGCAACAATCATAAATTGCACATAACAAAGCAATGCACATTAAAGTTTTCAATTTCATCTAAGTTTGTGGATGAGGTAACATGTGATGTGGTGCCACTCAATGAATGTGGAATGGTCTTAGGCAGTCCTTATTTGTATGATCGCAAATCAATCTTCTTCAAGGAACAAAATGAATATCACTTAATCAAAGCAGGCAAAGAATATGTTGTACATGCTCATCATTTAAAGGAAAATCAATCTCTTCAAACAATGGAACAATTAATAAAGGCATCTCATGCAAGAAAAACACCTACAATTGTTTCAAATCAATTAATTGATCTTAAGAAAGAACATGAGATGATTGTAGAATGAAATATCAATTACACTTTGCTTCAAGATAAAATAATGTCGTGCAAGTATTATAAACATATTAGCTCATTTGCAGTCATATCTCTGATTTTATCATTAGTAATGTTTTCAACATGGATGATATTGGCTTCAGTAAGATGTGACAGAGTACAAGTGACTAACAATATGCTGTCAGTTATCATGGTTGTTTTACAGTTGATCTTGATGAGACAGGTGCACAGGACATATTTTAAAGACATAGAACAAGTGGGGTGGCCTATACTACACTCAATTACTGGTCAGTAACCTCCTAGAGGACCAAAAAGTCTTTCGTGGGGAGGAGTGAGGCAGAATGGATCCAGGAACCAAAATGGGTCGAGGAAGACCTAAAAATCAAAGTGCTCGGAATGGCTTCAAAATAGACGTGTGCATAGGCCTTGTTGATACGAACCCAACACAACTTTAACGAGATCAAATGAGCATCATATGTGAAAGATATCGATGTCTTTTCGTTTGGCCAAATAGGCAAAAAAATGATGATTGTATAGTCCGTACAGTCTTGACATGGAAACTGACTGTACAGGTCATACGGCTGTATAGTGACATGGAAGGTACAATGGATGTTGATTGGGAAGACACGTGTTGACAGTTGGATGAATCAACACTTGACACATCACAATTTGTGGGAAAGTGGTAAGGTGCCACATGGCCCAGTCATGGGATGCCATGTGGCACCCATTCATTGGTTGATCAGTTGCAAAATTTTATGGGTTCAACGACAATCGAATGCATGACCTCCCGTCTAGGTGAGAGATTTGGAAGGGCCAGGCTACCAGCTTGTCTATGGTGGGACTTAACCTCTATGGGTGTGTTGTATTATTTAAAGTCTATGGTGTGTGTTGGGCGCAAAGGAAAAGGCCAAGGCTAGGCCCTAGATCGTGGTCATTTTCACACCATACAACCCCGTATATTCTCCTTTGGCATGGGTATTACATATTCTCTGTCCCATTACCATAGCCTCCAGCTCTGAGGCTTTACATGTGACCACTTAGCAAATGACCACTCCATAATTCGGTTAGCGCGGCTAAGTGGGGTTAGTGCCCAATTAGTCAGGATAGCCTGCCGACCAAGGTGCATAACCAAGAGATTTGACCAGGGGCCAAACAACTTTGTGCGTAGAGATATAGAGCTTGGCTACATGGGTCGTAGCCATAGGACCAAGGCCTATTCGGGAGGGGGCTAGTGTGCCAGGTCTTATCCCAGGGCCATATGGTAGCGCCCCATATGCCTAGGAGCAAGGAGGAAGGGGGTTACACCCTTAATTTATACTAAAAGTTTGGTTTTCACTTAATATATTATTTTTATTGATTTAATGCCTAATATTGATGGATTTTAGCCATTTTTGGAGGATCTAGGGACCTTTTTGAGGCCAGATCTTGGGGGGAAGTTGGTAGTTTGTTGCCAACTTCAAGCCTATATAAACCAGAGGTTATTGAATCCATGGAGGAGGTTCAGAATAGGAAAATGATGAACAATTTTTTAGCCAAAGCCATTTTTATGCAGGGAAGCCATTGAGGAGAAAAAAAATGCGAGCCATTTCTGGGAGCTTCATTCATCTATTTTCAATGACGTCAATTTTGATGGGTTCTTGAGATATGGTAGAACAAAAAAAGTTGAGTTTGTAATCCATTTGGAACTTTTATGATGTACTTTTGAAGCTTTGAACGGAAGTAAGAAAGCCTCACCCACAAAGACAAAGGCCCAGAGACGTAGGCAAGATTGCCAAACTCCGTTATCAACTTTGTTGTTTCTTCATGCTTATTTCCAGATCTGTATATTTTTTATGGATGCCATGTTTCTTCATAAATGATTCCTCTTTCATTCAATTCCTAAATGGTAATTTACCTCATGCTTTAAAACTCAACCATTGTAGTTAAAATATCTTTTCGGATCAGTAGAGGACATGACTTTTGGAGGCAGTTTCCACAAAATGTGCCAAGAGTTTGCAATAGAAGTGAAAAAGGAATTTGAGATGTCTATGCTTGGTGGATTGTCATTCTTTATTGGTTTACATATTTTTTAATTAGACAAAGGACTATTCATTGCACAAACTAAGTATATCAAGGAAATGTTGAAGAAGTTCAAAATGGAATATTTTCCACCATCCAAGACATGCATGGTCACAGGTTGTAAATTGAGAAAAGATGATGAATCTCTAGAATAAAATCAAACATTATACATGTCAATTATGGGCAACCTACTATATTTGATATCATTAAGGTCATACATTATGCAAGTAGTAGGACTAGTTGCAGGGTTTCAAGTTACACCAAAATAAATGCATATGCAAGAAGTGAAAATAATAATCAAATATCTAAATGGGAAATTGGACTTCAGCTTGTGGTACCCAAGAGGTGAACATTTTAATCTAACAACATATATGGATGCGTATTTGGCATGCAATGTTGATGATAAGAAAAGTACAAGTGGAGGAGAATTCTTTCTACGAAACATTCTAGAGTCTTGGATGATAAAGAAACAACCTTTGATTTCTCTATCCACAATAGAGGCTGAGTACATAGAAACAACACCATGCTGCACACAAGTTATTTAGATGAAGCAAACATTGATAGATATTAAGGTAGAATATGATCATCCAATATCAATAAAATTTGTGACAATACAAGAACAATAAATCTTTCAAAGAATAATGTTATGCACTCAAAAACAAAGCATGTTCCAATCAAGCATCACTTCTTAAGAGAAAAAGTAGCACACCAAAATATCAAGTTGCATTATATTGTCACCAAAGAAAAAATTGCAGATATTTCCACAAAACCCCTTCCCAAGGAGGCATTGGAATATATCAGACATAAATTGTTAGTAATATCCATCTCATCACTAAGTTCTTAAGGAGAATTATAAGATCAGGGGGGCCATCTCTTTGCCATTGATTTCAAAGGGGGAGCATTGCAGAAAGGGGGGAATTATTTCTACTCTTGGTGGACTATGTGTTTCATTGCAGGGTTGACATCAATGACAAAGGGAGAAATTGTTGGAATTATTCTCATTGATGTTAAAGGATTATTGTTTTCATTAATTTCATATTACACCTTTAAAAATACACACAACATTTATAAGATTGATTTGTATATAGGTTTATAAGTATATTAAAAAAATGGGTGCACATGAAAAAATAAAAAGTGAAATGGTGGTTTCAAACCCATGAGTTTGGAATCCCATGGTATGTTCCGATGTATTTTCCCATGGTATTTGTGAAAGTGAAATAAAAAAGGGAATTAATTATTTAATTAATGGGTGCCTTGTTTTTTTGAATTAATGTGTTCCTTCGAGAAGGGTTATGACAATTTATAAAAAGAGAAAGTATTGGAGAAAGTGTGTGGGTGAAGAATGTAATAACATTTGAAGAAGTGGATGAGAAAATATTGAATATAATTCCGATAGGGGAGAGCTACAAAATTAGTTTCAGGACAATTTGGAATTTTCATGATAAGTTATTTTCTAAGGAATTTCAGACTGTGAAATTGTGAGGAGACAGAGGCAGGCTCTCTGGATACATGTGATAAAAAATTCGAACATTGGTTGGCTATACATTTTGAGATATTCCATGCGGAAGTTAGGGTTCTTGAATTCTCTTGAAATCAATTTCAAACAGTCCAATGTCACATTTTCGCTATAACTTATTTTCTAGGACATTTTAGAAAGTGAAATTTTGAGGAGAAGGAGATATATCTGTGTACATGTGGTTAAAATTTAAGATGTTGTTTGATTATACATTATGAGATATTCCCTATGGAAGTTATGGTTTCTAAATAGGCTTGAAATGAGTTTCAAATAGGTTAGTTTGGAATTTTCTCTATAAATTATTTTCTGGGACTTTTCAGATTGAGAAATTTTCAAGGATCTAAGGAGACATATAGAAGTATCTTCGATAAAAAAATTTATACCTTTCTTTTATATACCTTCTTAGATATAACCTGTGGAACTTAAGGTTTTTGAATTGTCCTGAAATCGGTTTCAAACAAGTTAGTTTCACATTATCACTTTAGGTTTTTTTCTGGGATTTTTCACACTCTGAAATTTTCAAGTATATGAGGAGACATATCGAAGTACCTAAAATAAAAATTTCAGAGTTTGATTTGCAAAATTTAATATGTGTCAGGTTTTACGAGTTCGTTCTTGGGAAGATGCAAAAAACTATAAGCTTTGGGAAGAGGTCAGACCTGGTGAAGGAATAAGTAGGAAGCAAACACAGTGAAGGTTATGTGAATGTCATCATCTTTTGAAGAAGTTATATGTATGAAATAATGAATTTTAACTTGAATGCCGGTGCTGCAACAATCAAACAAAGATATTGGTGTCTCTCACTAAGTTGGTTCTTAGCGGTGGGGATTGGTGTCTGTGAACATCTATAAGAGTAGGTTGGTGCCTACCATTGTTTGTACCAGTTAGGATTGTTTTTTGCATTAGGTTGGTTCCTAAAAATATTTGTAGAGGTAGGTTGGTTATTACAAAAAATTATAAAGATAATTCTTGTGGTTTTCTCATTAAAGGGTTTCCATGCAAATATTATGTTGCATGTTTTGCAGTTACTATATCTTATATGTGATTTTTTTCCTATGGTTGAAAAAGTAATAATTTTTTTTTCTTATATTGATTCACCTCCCCCTCTTATTAAAAGTGTGTGCTAAACAAAAATTGACCCTCAAATTGAAAAGTGGTGCTACTAGTTAATTTTTGAGGTTAAAATGTAAAATCCCACTCTATTGAGCACACTTTATTGACATATTCTTTGAGGACACTTGCATGCAAGAAATCCGATTATGTTACATTATGATTTCGTTTCGATTATGGGTTATATATGATGATGATTATGTGTTGTGACTTATTGTTATTTTGATGTATATGTATTTGAAGATGTTATTGACGAGTTTTCCTAAGTGTCCCGGACACATGATAGGTTATGGATGTTGATGGTATCAATGGACTTCCTTGGACTCTGGATTGAGTCAGGGAGTGGATTGTATTTTGATTGAGTATTTTATTTACACAAATGTGACATATGATTTATTACAATATGATTTAGGTATATGGATTATTGGCATTGTTTTTTTCATTGGATGTAAGCTTGAAAATGCTTGCTAATACAACTCACATACGAAGTAAAGGGGTCATGCACATAAACCAGACATTGAGGGAGAGGTGTGTAAGAATCCATGTCACATCCTACTATCAATCATGTCATGGCATAAACTGTAGGTTAACAATTACCTACTTCTAGAGGTCCATAATGTCAAGAGGGCAGACTGAGACAATCACTCACGAATATTTCTAAGGGGCACACAATAAGGCAAATTCCTTATTCCTTAGAATCCCTTAGTCTTTCACAAGGTCAATCGAATGGAGTGTTGACTCCAAGGGCCAGACAAACTTCCAAAACTAGTCTAAGGAGAGTGGCACCCTTAGATCACGAAGGTGCATCTTGAAGGCAACATCGCATAATTAAAACTTGGGTAAATAAATCTAGGTGGACTAGAAAACATTCAAATGATTAGACCTTGTTAGATTAAAATAATTAATTAAATTGTAAATTATTGATTTTAAAGACTAACAAAAGTCTAAGCCTATGTCTAGACTAAGTTCAAGTCTAACTTTAATTAAGGGTTTGGTTAACATATTAAATAAATTAAAATGATTTAAAATAAAATCAAACTCTAGGAAGAAGATAAATAAAAAAATTAATTGAAACGATAAATTTCACACGTGTGAATGAAATTAATAAAATGGATTTTAAAATAGAAGGAAATAATAATATGAGAGAATAGGTGTACACATAAAATGGTATCTAGAGTCAAGCTACCACTAGCTTAACTATAAGAAGACAACTAATCCAACTCTAACTAAGATCTATTTAGGGGATACTCATTAAATGAGAATTTGAGGAAGAAAGGGACAACTAAGAGTGAAAATACGAACACATTGGGGAATGTGATGGAAATTGACTTTTTAAATAAAATAAAAATGGTAATTACTTGTGCCACTTGGGGAGAGGGTGACACGTGTGTGGGTTAATAATACTAATTAAATTAATTAAAAAGATAATTAATTGTGCATGAGAACAAGTGTCATTGATGATTTTTCTAAAAAAAAAATGTGGAATAAAGGAGAAGGGGTCTCTTAGTCTCGGTAATGTTATGCTGCCAAAAAGTTTGTGGACTATGTTTTACTTGTGAGAGTTGGGATTCCAAGCTTGCAACAAGAGTGGAAGCTCTTCCTTGCGAGGCCAACCTTGGAGCTATTGTTTGTCGGTTTCTTTTGTGTGGCTCCTTTGCAGCTTGGGGGCCTAAGGAGGAAGAAGAGTACCCCTAGTATTGGATGTGAGGTATCAATGAAGTATTTTTGGTTAGAGCATGAGAATAAGGAAGCAATGCAAGTTGCTGAAACACAACTTATTTTCCATTTTCATTGGTTCCGGTATTTTTATTTCTATTTTTTTTTTATTGTAACAAGTGTAAATGTATATATTAGAATTTAAATTCGCGATGATGTGCGTTGAAAATATGAATCAAAATTGTATTGATCGCTATGAATTATGTGAAAATTCCTGAGTTATATTTTTATTGGGTCCCTTAGAAATTGAGTTCATTGTTGATGTCATTTATAATTCAATCCATAACTTAGAATTTAAATGGATTGCTGCCAGTTATATCTTCGGCCTATAAATTCGAATTTAGTTGTCCGCTGCCCAAATGAAATCACAATCTTGAGTTCAGATTGTTGTTTGTTATTTTTTATATTTCAATCGCAATATAGAAATTCTATTCTCACTGTCAAAATATTGTGAATCGATAACTTGAATGTCATTGTTTTTTTAAGTATTGGCAAATCCAAATTTTAATAATTGGTCGGTCACTGTCAAGCTAGCTTATGATTGAATAAATGGAGTTATGCCAAGTTTTGCAAACCCTTGTGCATATCCTAAATTTTAATTGGACATGGTCTATAAATATTGGTTGCAATACGGATTTAGAAATTGTAGGTTGCTGCAAAGTTTTACAATCTGGAATTATATAATTGTATTTAGCTGCATAATTTATTTACACAATTTGGAGGATGAATTTTCATTAAATCACTGTATAAATTGTCTGCCTTGTTGATTTTGTTTTCTTTTAGTTGTTATTTCATTGATGATGTGTTGGCATTTAAATTTCTTTTGAATTTTATTCACTCTCAATTAAAATGATGTTTTGATGACAATCAACTTGTTGATTAGCCGTTGCTTAGATTATTCTATGTATCGAATGAAATTGATATGGTGGTTGTGATTTATATTTGCAGTGTTTGAATTTAAACATTGTTGGTCACTCCAAGAATCAACATTTCAAAAACTTGATTTTTGTATGGCCCTTTTTAAAAATCTTATTGCAGTTTGGAATTTGTAAATTCGTCAATCATTGCCATTTGTTTACACTACTGGTGTTTTTTTGTTTTTGTTTTCAACAACTACTTATTTAGTTGCATCTCTAGAAAATGAAAGTTGAGGATGTTGTCAAGTTAATGGAAAATAAGAGAATAGGATTGTGTAGTGAAGGGTAAAGATGTCGTCATATTTTTCCCATCCATAGCAGTAGGAGATTGTGTGGTCATTGTAAAAGTTAAACGCTTTCCAAAGGTTTAGAATTCACATTTTCTCATTCTTAAGTTTTATCATTTCTATTTTGGAATTAAAATTGTTATTATGTAAAATAAATGCAAGGTCTATTGGAGAAATTAATTTCCCTACCTACCCACCTACCACACCGATGCTTCTACTCTTTTCTAGAGAATTCCTTTCCACCGACACTCCAGATTGTTTCGGGAAAGATCTGGATTCTCCAGATGCTTCCATTTTGTCTATAAAAACAAGCTATGTAACCATTTCACTCATTCAGAAATAAAAATTTGGTTCACTACATTTTTGAGTGCTCCTTTGCTTCTGCCCACTCATCGTGGTATCAGAGCTAGGATAGCATTGAGTTTCCAGGAGAGACATAAGGGTAGTTTAGCAGTGAAGGCCGTGAGTAGAGGGATCTGAGTGTTATCTTCTCTAGAAAAGAGATGGAGAGATGAGGAAGTCGTAGCCTCCAAGAAATCCGTGAGAGTTGTGCTGACCATGAGAATTGGAGATCGCCTGTTGTCCGTGAGAATTGGAGTTGAGGGTTGTAACAGTCCCGTGAAATTAAGTCCGCTGGTATTGATTTAATTGCATGTGGAAAGAGCAAGAAGACTAGGCACACTGCTCAACTTTAAGTTTGGCTGTTTTGGTAGTCTCTCTCAGCTCCTTCAATCCGTTTAGGATTTTGTTCCACCATGAATCAAGTGCATAAAGGTCAGAAATACATACATTTTTTTTCAGATTTAGAAAAGCTTGGGGAATGAGATAAACATGGGTGTATCTTACTCTGTATTTGTGATATGTTGGAGTTAATACTATTCCTCTTACCAACACAAAATAGAGGCTGTTGTAATTTTAGAAATTAGGGGGGATTGATTGGTAATCTTGGTTAATTATGCATTGAATAAGTAGAACTAGGCATTATATTGGGAGTGTTTTCATTTTGAAACTAATTTGGTGCAGTTGTTGTTACTCAAATAAGAGTAGCAAAGAGCACTTACCTGGACTCACCTTCTATAGTCTTTTGCCTACTTTTGCTGGAAATTATTTTTTTTGGGCTTGATTTTTTAAAAGAGAATGGCATCAGGCATGTTTCAGCAACTTATGATCCCAACATTTTCTGGGAAAAATTATGATAATTGGGCATTTAGAATGAAATTAGTATTTGATTCATATGAGCTAACAGGAATAGTAATGAATGGCTATACTGAACCACAAGATGAGTCTGTTTTGAGTGTTGATGAAAAGAAAAAGCTTGATGAAAATAGGCAAAAGAGTAAAAGGGCTTTGCAGATAATTGGACATGCGTTGGACGATTCGGTTGTTGGAAGGATTAAACCAGCCACTACAGCTAAGAAAGCATGGGACATTCTAGAGACAACATATCAAGGCACTGGCAAGGTAATAATTGCCAAACTTCAAGCACTTAGAAGGAAATTTGAAAACTTACAAATGAAAGATTTTGATTCAATAGATCATTTTACATATCGTGTTATGGAGTTGGTTAATCAAATAAGGAAAAATTGTGATGAACTAGCAGATCAGAAGGTTGTAGAAAAGGTTTTAATAAGTTTTCCTAGAAAATTTGATGCAATAGTTGTGGTAATTGAAGAATCTAAAGATTTGACTAAATATTCTATGGATGAGTTGGTTGGCTCCTTGAAACATTATGAAGATAGGTTGAAAAAGAATGACAATAACTCGTTAGAGAATGCATTCAAAACATAAATGACATTTGGTAGAGGCAGAGAAAGAGGAAATCCAAGATTTAGAGGAAGAGGAAGATGAAGAAACAGTTTTCAAAGAGAAGAAAGAAAGAGTCAAGACCCAGGAGGAATGAGAAATCAAAGTTTCAGCTCAAGGGAAAGCAATCACAATCAAAGATCACAAAGGTATGACAAATCAAAGATTCAATGTTATTACTATAAGAAGTATGGTCACTTTGCAAATGAATACCAAAAGAGACAAACATATATGAGAAAGCATAATGCACATTTCTCTGAGAGTAGTTCTGAGACATTTTTTATTACATGTGATGTAGCCCAATAAAATTCAAGTAACATTTGGTTTCTTGATAGTGGTTGTAGTAACCATATGACTGGAAATAAAGGGTTGTTTGAGGATTTTAATACATTAGTTAAAGCACAAATTAAATTGGGTAATGATAATATTGTAGAAGTCATGGGAAAAGGTGTAATCAATCTAATAACAAATAGAGGAAAGAAAACTATTCCTGATGTTTATTTTGTACCTGGTTTAAAGCAAAATCTCATAAGTGTGGGACAACTTACTCAAAAGGGTTATAGAGTTTATTTTGAGAATAATGTATGCACTATATTTGATATTCCTCCTAGTAAAACGGTGATTGCAAGGATTAAAATGATAGACAACAGAATGTTCCCACTTCACATGAAAAGTGAAATGATGGATAAGATAGGAGCAAGTTTCAAGGCATCAAGTCAAGATCAGGCATGGATATGGCACTTGAGGTATAGCCATCTAAACTTTAAAGGATTGTGTTTATAGCAAAGAAATGAAATGGTAAAAGGTTTACCACCTATTCAAGCACCAATTAGTTTATGTGAAAGTTGTATTTTGGGCAAGCAACATATGTTAAGCTTTCCAAAAGAGAACTCATATAGATCTTGGGCACCGTTAGAAATTGTGCATATAGATTTGTGTGGTCCAATGCAGACACCATCATTAAGGGGGAGCATATATTTTCTGACATTCATTGATGACTACAGTATAAAAACATGGGTTTATTTCCTTAAACAAAAATCTAAAACATTTAACAAGTTTAAGGAATTCAAGGAATTGGTTGAGAAATAGAGTGGCCTATCTATTAAGAAATTAAGATCAGATAGAGGAGGAGAATACAAGTCAAATGAGGTTTTGGAGTATTGTAGGTATCATGGAATAAAGAAGCAGTTCACTACAAGCTATACACCTCAACAGAATGGTGTTGCAGAACAGACGAATCATACAATAATGGAGATGGCAAGAAGCATGTTGAAATGAAAGAATTTATCAAATGAATATTGGGCCGAAGCAGTAGCCTGTGCAGTCTATATATTGAACATGAGTCCAACAAAGATTGTGAGGGACATGGTTCCTCAAGAAGCATGGAGTGGTAAGCTTCATAGTGTTTCTCATTTTAAAGTATTTGGTTGCATTGCATATGCACATGTTCCTAAACAAACAATGAGTAAATTGGATGATAAAAGTGAAAAATGCATTTTCATTGGTTATAATGAACAATCTAAGGCATATAAGTTGTTTCATCCTATAATTAATAAATTCATTGTAAGTAGAGATGTTGTATTCAAAGAGGAACAATCTTGGGATGACAATATAGACAAGACAATTACATGTACAAGAATACAAGGAGAACAATCAAATGAGCAAGGAGGAATACCATCAACCATTCCAGAAGAAGAAAACTCACAAAGGCAAGGTGAACAAGGAGAAACATCAAGTCCAAAAGTAAGTTATGACTCAAATCCTACACTTGAATCATTAATATCAAGATTAAGAGGCAAAAAGACTAGAAGCTTGCATGAAATATATGATCACGGAGATAGGATAGATTTGCAATCCAATTTTGCTCTATTTACTCAAGATCCTATATAATTTGAAGATGCAATTAAGGAAGAACATTGGATTAATGGAATGAATGAAGAAATGGAGTCTATTAAGAAAAATGATACATGGGATCTAGTTGATTTACCTAAGGAGAAAGAATGCATAGGTGTGAAATGGGTGTATAAAACTAAATATAAGGCAAATGGAGAAGTTGAAAAATATAAGGCAAGATTAGTAGCTAAAGGATTTGCACAAGAATATGGAGTTTATTATAATGAAACATTTGCACCCGTAGCAAGACTTGACACAATTAGGATGGTACTAGCTATTGCAGCTCAACATAATTGGAAAGTTTATCAAATGGATGTCAAATCAGCCTTCTTGAATGGACATTTAGAAGAAGTCTATGTACAACAACCACCAGGATATGAAGTAAAAGGAAAAGAATAAAAGGTTTGCAGGTTGAAGAAGGCACTTTATGGTTTGAAGCAAGTAGCAAGGGCTTGGTATAGCAGGATAGATGCATACATGATAAAAAATGAATTCATAAGAAGCACTAGCGAGCCTACACTATACACCAAAGTCAATGAACAAGGTCAGATATTGATTGTTTGCCTATATGTTGATGATTTGATCTATACAGGTAATCTCTCTATTGATATGTTTAAATCAACAATGAAGAAGGAATTTGAGATGACAGACTTGGGGTTAATGAACTATTTTCTTGGCATTGAAGTCACACAAAATGATAAAGGCATTTTCATCTGTCAAAGTAAATATGCAAAAGATGTCTTAAAAAGGTTTAGAATGATAAACTGCAATCCATTTTCTACACTTGTGGTATTTGGCACAAAACTAAGTAGAGAACAAGATGGGATGGATTTTGATTCAACCATATTCAGAAAATTGGTTGGAAGTTTGATGTATCTCACCGCAACTAGGCCAGATATAATGTATGGACTCAGTTCGATCTCTAGATTCATGGACACACCAAAGAACTCACATTGGCAAGCATGAAAAAGGTTATTAAGATACATTACAGGGACTATGAATCATGGCATACTGTATTCCACTTCAAATAATCTACAGTTGGTTGGATACACAGATAGTGATTTTGTAGGAAGCATTGATGATAGAAAGAGCACATCTGAATATGCATTTCATCTTGGAACAAGATTTGTTGCATGAGCATCAAAGAAGCAACCAATAGTGACAATCTCATCAGCAGAAGCATAATATTTAGCAGGTACATCAACAACATGTCAAGCAATTTGGATGCGAAGAATTTTGAAGGATCTAATGCACAATCAATAAGAACCTACCAAAATCTACAGTGACAACAAGTCCACCATTGCAATATCAAAGAATCATGTTTTTCACAAGAGGACAAAGCATATTGACACGAGATATCACTTCATTCAAGAACTTGCCAACAATGGAGAACTCATCCTACAACATTGTAGATCAAAGGAGCAACTTGTAGACATATTTACAAAGGCTTTAGCACAAGACCAATTTGAGTATTTAGGAGAAGCATTGGGCATTGTAAATATTGATGTAATTAGTAGTATAAATTAGGGGGGAGTGTTGGAGAAATTAATTTCCCTACCTACCCACCTACCACACTAACGCTTCGACTCTTTTTTAGAGAATTCCTTTCCACCATCACTCTAGATTATTTCAGGAAAAGATGCTTCCATTCTGTCTATAAAAACAAGCTATGTAACCATTTCACTCATTTAAAAATAAAAATCTGTTTCACTGCATTTTTGAGTGTTCCTTTGCTTCTTCCCACTCAAGGTCGTTGTAAATTATTGTTATTAGAAGTGGAATCCATCGTCAAAGTAATTGGTGTTGTATGTCATTCATGGACGTATTAGAAATTAATGGCAACTTTGCTTTAAAGAAACGAGTCACAATTATTTCACATTTTTCATTGAATGGTTATGATCAATCTATAATTGTTTAGCAATCTATGGAAATAGATTGTAGAGTTGTGGCGATTCTCATCTTGCCAATCTAGGAACGATAGATCAACTTTTTATCTTGTTGATTGTTGCTAGTTTGTTTTAAAAGTATCCTTGAGTAGAGTTTGTTTATTAATGAACGTTTACCCTTACTTTTGTAGTGTGTGGAGATACAATGCTTACATTATAGCTCCTCCAATCTATCTAATCTCCATTTTATTTCTAAAGGATTGAAGTGGGATTTCGCGACCAACCATAGTGACTATACTAGTACCTTAAGGAATTTGAATCTTAACAACTCATAATGTAATGCATTTTATAATAAAATTATATGATTTCTCTCTAGGTCTCCTTTAAGAGAGTTAGGTAGTATCGAGTTGTCAACAATAGGTTATGAAGAGGATTAAGGAAAAATCAAATTCTTGATTTAACCTTAGTTTATTATAGTAATAGTAGTAATTATTGAAATTGCTCAATATATTTTTACACCTAAAATATTAAATAGTAATTAATTTGTTTATTAAAGAACATCATTTATTGCTTGAATTCTTAAGAAAAGGAAATTGTTTTGAAGTGGATTCATAACTATAAAAAGGGGTTAATTAAATTAAGTAGTTTTGTTTTATATAGAGAGGACTTACGTTGTGTAAGGAGTACCTTAGACATTATTTTATAGTATGATCATTATACATTGTTATAATTAATTTAAATAACGATATTATGATTACTAAAGTTACTATTTGATAATCACCTATTCATATTGTTATTCGACGTACCTTATAATGTAGTTATATTATTGGTATTCATCATAAATAAACTTCATTATGGCGATTTATTACATAGTATGGATATGGAGTGTTTTCCACACTAATGAGGCATTTTTGTGCGAGAATTAAATTGGTTAATATATTCACTTGTTGAGCTCACCAATTGGATTATTTCAGCGACATGTTATGATATTGGCATTGATTTTTAAATGAAATGAAACTAGATGAATGAGTAGTTATTATGAGGTGAAATTTATGATGATGTTGATATTGGTATATTGAGTTATTGATTGAATTTGATTCTGTCATGATTAAGTACCTTATCATTGATATAGATCTGAGTCTAGACTAAGTTTGGTTATAGGAGTAGATATCTCCATGTTCCTCAGAATAGTCACTAGTACTGAGACCTTAAATGGTCAAAATCAATTGGATAAATCCGGGACTTGAGCATTGATAATGTGTCTTGGAGGTCCTAACCTTGCAGGGTAGGATGGAGGGTAGACAGTTGGTTATCTTTGTTATGTGATTGAATTTTAGTAACGATGATATTGTATTTGATTCCTGTTGTAATATGATGTAGATGAAAATAGAATGTGAATTATTACATGCCACTTATTCTAATGATGTTTAAAAAAATAAAAATTACCACTACGGTACTCACTTACATTTGATGATGTAATAGATAGGAACACTACATAAAATTATAGCTTCTTTGAAATGATTGTTTGAAATTTTTTATCGTTGCACTAAGAAATTATATTAAAAACTAGAACTATTAAAAAAAAATCATAAAAGAAGGAAATTTATTTTAAAAAGTGGAAAATCAAATATAAAAAAATGGGAAAAAAAAGTGTAAGGAAAAAACCCTAAACTAAGGGGAAAAAATATGGATAAAAAAATGATATTAGCATTTTAAAATTTAAGAAACATGAGTTTTAAAATAATTTTAAAAAGGAAAAAAATAAGAAAGGGAAACCCACCCCACACCTATGTCTGGGAAAAATAAATTCAAAAATAAAATTTAAATAAATAAATAAAACAAAAACGCTATAAACAAAACCAACTTAACCTTAAAAAATTTAATAAAACCTCAAACATATATATAAGAGCCTTGAAACTCATAATGTTTGGTATAAAAGAACAACAAGAGGAGGATACATTAGCAATAGTAAAAGACTAATTAAAAAATATTTCACAAAGTGAAACAACATACCTCATAGAAGCAAAGAGGCTAGGAAAAATAATTGAGCATAAAGATAGGTTGATCCGTGTCAAAGTAAGTAGTAACGATCATAAATATAACATACTTAGTAAATCTCTGAGCTTAAAAGGGTCAATAATATTTATAAATGAAGACATCATTCCTGAAGACCAAGCTGAATTAAGGAAGGAAATTGAAAAGGTAGAAGAAGTGAAGAAAGAAGGAAAATGGGAAATAATTAGAAATCAAAAATATATTTTTAGGGATAGATACCAAAAGGATAATAATAAATAGGAACTTGGGACACTCATGATCCTTTTTTGGAACTGTCGTGGGTTTCCATGACGCAAAGGTCCTATAATAAGTTGGATCCCGAGTGAAATTGATATTATTTGTCTAGTTTAAATTTGGGAGAATAGAGAGTCTAAAGTCCCTAACATATAAGGTTTTGTCTTGTGGTCGACATGGAACAAAAAGTCCCACTGTAGAGGGATAGGAGGCATAGATTATTATATTCGAAAGAACACTTTTCCTCACATTCAACTTTATAATATAGACCCTCTCAATGAGTACAACTTGATAGAATTTTCAAACACCAATGGTAAGAAGATGTATATATCAATTTGTTATTTGCACCTATTAATTTTATTTTTTATAAGAAAAACAATCTAGATAGTAATCGCCCCTATAATCATTTAGAGCAAGATATTTATAGTTTGAAAAATGAAGGTAACATCCTCATGCTAGGAGACTTTAATGCTAGGACTGTAACGCACCAAGATACTCTTTTAAGCAATGATTCAAACCATAGTCCTTTATGACTAGATGATGACATTTTTTTATATAATAGCTACAAAAGAAGCTCCGAAGACCTAATTGAGAATTTGTTTGGTACTGAGTTGGTGAAGCTCTGCAGCTCTCAAGACCTAATAATTTGGAGTGGAGTAATGAAGTGGCGAAACTCCAACTAGATGACTTGTATTCATGGGCTAGGTAGTAGTGCCATATATTATGTGATATATGATATCCACATTTCTAACCAAATAGTAGATTTTGACATTTTAAATGACCATGAACCCAACTCTGATCATAGACCTTTAACTCTAAATCTAAAGTTTTCCATGCATAGGAGTTCAATTTAAGAGAATTCGAATAATCAAAGGAAACTATGCTTTGAAAAAAGTAAATTTGACCTTTTCTTAAAGGATTTAAATAGTGAATTAAATATGCTAACTTATAAGGACAACATTGAGGACCTCTATCATAATTTTAAAACTACCCTTTTCACTTATATTAACAAGTTTTCTTTCGAGGTGTACTGTAAAAAGAATAATAGAATGAGCAACCCTTGGTATGATAAATATTGTAAAATTGCTAGGAAAGACATTAGGGATGCTTCTAATGAGTCCTTAAAACCTGATAAGATCAATATGTACAAATCTCTAATTAAAAGGAAAAAATACAATATATCAATAAAAGGAAAGATAATCTTTCACAACTATCTAATATGGATCCTAAGAAGTTCTGGAGGTAAATTCTAAACCACGATACTAAAGAAAATAATACAATTCCCTTAACGGACTGAAATTCCTACCTTAAAATTATTTACGAGTTCCTTAATGCCATGGACACCATTCATATTGTCCCTACAAATGATGAAGTTATTTCTTTGTATGACATATATTTTGGGGTTAAGCATCTTGCAAATGGGAAAGCTAAGGACATTGAAGGATACCAAGATAAAATTTAAAAATCGGAGGGCATATCCTCATCCCTCACATACACAAGCTCTAAAATTTAGCAGTCAAGCAGGGATTCCCTAAACCCTATATACAAATCCTCATTTTTCCTATTTTTTAAAATGGGGATAGAAACATTCCCTCTAATTATAGGACCATTATGATTATCTTGATTTTATCCAATATTTATGGAATTATTTTGGAAAATAAGATAAGCCTTTGGCTAGAAAGTCACTGTAAAAGAGCTAAAGGAAAGGTCGGGTTTAGGAGATATCATTCAACTGTGGACCATCTTGTTACCTTTAGGATCATTACAGAGGAGTTCCACAATACTAAAACCAATATTTTTTTTTTTGTTGACTTAAGAAAAATGTTTGACATGGTTCCTAGAAAAAACCTTTGGAATAGGTTGGAATAGACAAAAGTTCGTTTCAAGTTGAGGGATGCTGCAATAATGGTGTATTAGAATGTTATTTTCAATTTCAGGAACAATGAAGGTTGGTCAAAACAAATTAATTGCAATATTGGAGTCAGGCACGGTTGTACCTTGTCCCCTACCCTTTTTGGAATATACCTTGACAAGTTAGAAGATTGCTTGGAAGAAACAAGTTTTGTTGGTCCTACTCTCACTAGTCTAGTCATCAATCGTATTATTTATTCTAATGATATTGTTCTTATGGCAAGTAGTCTCCATGATCTTGAAATCCAACTAAGAATACTCAAGGGTTTTTCCTTCAATATGGGTATGATTGTTAATACTGATAATACTAAGATCATGATCATTAAATCCAATAACATCACTTATGATACCTTCGTATATGACAAAAACAACTTGGAGGAAGTGACTTCACAAAAATATCTTGGAATCAATATTCACCACAATCTCAACTCGAATTATAGCATTGGGAAAAGGATTATAGGGGGATGGAAATCTTATTATGGGCTTGAAAAAAATTGTAAATCAATTGATCTTTGGATTTAGGATACAAAGAAACTCCTCTTTGAGACTCTTGTTACGCCTGCCATCTTTTATGGATTCTGGGGATGTTGTATGTCTCGTGAATCTTGAAGAGAGATAGAACAAATACGAAATAATTTTATAACCTATAATCCCAAAATTAAAGGAAATACGCCCTATCCCATCCTCCTCTTAGAGGAAATACTCTCCCCCATTGAGAGAAAAACTATGACTAGATACCAAATGTATAAGAACAATTTAAAGAACATGGAAGGAAAGAGGCTTCCTAAAATTTATTCAAATTCCAATCATAACCACCATCAACTCAACTGAGGATGGCATAAATATTCCCAATCTTAGATAAACTATTAGGGAAACATGGAAGAAATCATTTTGCAAAATAAGGATACTATTAAAAATGTCATCAAATCAAAATTTAAGGAGAAAATGTGGTGTGATAAAGAGTCAGAGGAAAAAAAAATAAAGGTATTATAAGGATGTAATCAACCCTAATCTAGAAGATCAAAATTATATCTCTGTTTTGACAAGTGTAAAGAAAAAAATAAGCATTGATAAGATAAGAACAAATTCTCAGGAGATACATAGTGAAATTGGGCATCGGACAATTCCCAAAACACCCTGGGATGAAAGAGTGTGCCACCTTTGTGACACCAAGAAGGTGAAGATGAAAAGAATTTTCTTTTAGATTGTCCAGCCTATACCCATATTAGATATCAATTTCAAAATATTTGTCACACTACCAACCTTCCTAACCTTTTAACTCAACAAAACTATGTTGATCATGGAAAGCTTCTCTTAATGCTTTTCAAGCACAGAAACAAAATTCTAAAGAATTTCAATTAATCCCTTACCCTCTTAAGGTCTGATAGAATGATTTGGTCTTAGTGGACGTTAATCATCA
>ML802387.1:152555-166768 GCA_009831015.1 Picea engelmannii
AAATGAGACAATGGACTGGAGGATCGATCTACGGTTAGGATCCTCATGAAAAATACCTCTCGTGGAATAGAAACCTAAGAGGGGGTCTCAAGAACTCCCTATCCCTTATCTGTACCTTTCCTGTTCCATCGCTTCCATTTTCCATCTCTCTCCTTCCCATTTCTATCCCCCTATCTCTTGTTCTGGCCTTTTTTTTCGATGATGTACTTTGGCAGGTCCCAGGAGGAGCTTGCATGCTTACCACTTGGTCCGAGACATATGGAGGACTCCGATATGGAGGATGTGGACTATGAATATAATCCCTTAGGACCATCTCCCTTCACCTCCCATAGATAATTCTTGGAAATAATCATGGGTCCTTGTTTGGCTCCCCACACAAATACACACTTACTACAAGTTAATGGTAGCCTTGTTCTTGAGCATGCTAACTTTGATCCTTTTATTTTCGTCTCCACGAGTTCTCAGTATTCTTCACCCTACATGATGTCAAATAAAAAAAATTATATTATGTCGTCTTCTCCTACGGAAAAAGGTTTCTCTTCCTGTTGATTCACAAAGGGAAGAAAATAAGGAGTTTATTGGTAAAGGAGACCAGCCCCTACCTCGAATCTCGATTGGTTCATCCAAAAAAATATCAACAAGGTGTATCAAGGAATGAAGGGGAATTGTAAGGATAATAGTCAAAGAGGAAATTCCCATAAGCAAAGTCCCTCAGCTGACTAGGAAGAAACTGGTTGGAATTTTTAACGGCAAGTCTCTAGGAGAAATATCCCTCATAGGTTGGATGAATAGCTTGTGGAAACCCTTGATTGGATATTCCCAGAAATTTTATCTCATGTCCATAAACTAGATTTCATTCATTTTTATTTCAGTTGAATATTACAAAGAGATTCAAAAGAATAACTGGTCCTAGGGCCTGTCTGGTCTTACTCTTAAACCTTGGTCAGTGGACTTCGAACCCCTTAAGGAATCCATGGCGGTAATGAAGGTGTGGGAGATTTTACCCAGATTGCCTTTGGATTTTTGGTCTAGGGAAGAATTAGAGACTATTGGTAACAAATTGTTTTCTTTCTTCAAGCTTGAACCTAATTGGGAGTCAAAAAAAGACTGAAGATGGGCCTGGATCATGATTGAAGTTGATATCACAGAAGGTCTAGTGGGTAGTATCGATCTAGTCTATTTTGGAATTAATTGGCACCATAAGGTAGACTACTGGATACTACCATTCAGGTGCCATGGATGCCATGAATTCAGACACATTGACTCTCACTTCACTATACTCACGTCACTTCAACAACCCCCTTTCAGAAAATGGAAAGCCAAATCCACAATTAGAAGGTAGGACTTGGTTGAGGTTGGATTGATGGAAAGAAAAAATTAATAGATTCATTTGGATAATGACAAAGTGGTCCTCTCCATTCAAGATCTGGGTGACTTGTTTCAAAAATATTATGATTAAGGTATGGTTCTTACGTCCCTTTCTCCGTCAAGTGATCTTCATAATTGTATGGGGTTGAATTTTTCTTTTTCTTATGTCACCTCTCCCTCTAATATCCTCCCCTCCCCCAGGTCCTCCTCCTTTCGTGAAGTTTCCCCTTAAAAGGATCCTATCTCGGTTTCTTCTATCGTCCCATTGGTTTTGGAAAATGAACCTTTGGGAGAGCCTTCCCCCTCTCCCCAATTAAATTAGGGTCCCTTTTCTTGTCCCACCCATCCTAAGGTTTCCTCCCTATCCTATATTCGGTCTTACCTCCCTGAAATCCCCTTCCCCTTTCCCCAGAAGTCTCCATTTCTCCCTTGGCCAATAGATATGCCTTGAGATCCAAAAATTGAAAGACCAACCCTTCTTATGGAATATTTCCCTCGACCATCCTCCTCATGCTCAGGCTGGTAAAAATCCCATCTCCCAAAAGAAAAATAAAGAATAATTTTTTAAATTCACAAAGGAACCCAAGTGAGCATCACAAGGGCTCTTGGAGCAAGGAAAGCCCTTCCATTGAAGGAAAAATGATCTTCCTTTCCTTCAACTCGAGAGGGGTTGGGGGTTCCCCAAAAAAAATATCCCTAAAAATAATGTGCCTAAGCCTAAAGTCAAACATAATCATGATCCAAGAGACAATCTGTTCCGGTGACAATGCTAGAGAAGTTTTCAGTCCTTGGCTTAGGAACTAGTCTTTCAGTACAATTGATGCTTTTGGATTATTGGGATCTTTTCTTACCAAGTGGAGTGCTAATTTTCAATCCTTGTCCTCCTATGTTGTCCTCTCTTAAATTTAAGTCAAATTTAAACATAATAATAATGATTTAGCCTTCTCAATGGTCAATATTAATGGTCCCTACTCTGATAGGACCTCCTTCTGGGAGGATTGGATATTTGCAAGAATTTTCTTTTACCCCCTAATGGTGGTTGGGGGGGATTTTAATTTCATCCTATCCTTGAAGGATTTTTTGGGAGCGCACCCTAGGGAAGAAAATCAAAGCAATTGTTTCCTGTCTTTTTTAGAAAATTCTAGACTGATGGATATTGAACCTATGAATCTCTCTCCCACTTGGAGAAATTTTAGAACTAGGGATGAGGAGGTTGAAAAAATATTGGATCACTTCTTATTTTTTGAATCCATTATGGATTTGGGTTCAATTTTTAGCGAAGTGGTAAAGGTGGGAGGAATTTAGGACCACTTCCCAACCTCCTTAAATTGGTCTTTGGGCTTTGAGTCCCCTCCTTCCCCTCTTAAATTTTTCCAGTCCTAGCTAGTAGAAGAATATTTAAAGAATATGGTTCTCTCCACTTGGGTCAAGCTATTGCCTCTGAATATTTTTCCACTCATGATGAAATTTTCAGTGAATCTTAAGACTTTGAAAAGATCCATTAAAAATTGCTTCCTCTTTGGAATTCCAAGACGCAACATGTCATTCGGAACGCTGAAGAAAGTCTCGACGAGGCCCTTATAAATCTAGAGGAAATCCCCCGCTCTAGTGAAAAGTTAATTTAAGTAAGATAATTGGAGGAGAAACGATCATCGTGGCTAAAGACAGATGAACAAGAATGGTCCATTAAGAGAAGGGCTCTCTCGATAATAGAAGGAGACAATAACACCGAGTTTTTTCATTAGTTTGCGAACTATTGAAGAAGCCTCAACATAATATGGGAAATCAAATATGAAGAAGGAAATGTGGCACTATCCTTTGAGGAAAAGTCAAATCTTGGAGTAAACCTCTTAAGTAATCTTTTCTCAGCCCCCCCTGGTTGCCCTATTCAAGAAATTATGGACGTAGTGGGAAAATTTCTAACTATGTTTTCTAAAGATATGAATTTATCCTTGGAGGAAGAGGTCACATAACCAAAAATAAGAGTGGTGTTGTTTTCCATGAATAATGGAAAAAATCCAGGCCAATATGGTGTTATTTTGAAATTCTATAAGGAGTTCTATGACTACCTGAAGAAAAATATTTTGTTGGTGGTGAGGGAATCTAAAAAGGAAGGAAGAATTCATGGGCCTCTACATGCCACCTTCTTGTGCTTTATCCCTAATAAATAGTGTCCTTCTTCCTTTGAGTATTATAGACTGATTTCATGTTGTAATGCTATCTATAAATTAATATCTAATATTATGTTTACAAGACTAAGACCGATGGTTAGTGTTTTCATAGGAGAATAACATTTTGGTTTTCGACGCAATAGATAGATCCATGAAGCAGTTTCCATCTCTCAAGAAGTTCTTCACTTTATCAAAAATATAAATATTAAGGAAGCCATTTTTAAACTGGATCTTTCCAAATCTTATGACCGATTAAACTAGACTTTTTAGTGTCTGATCCTTATCTAATTGGGCATGAGTTTGAAAAATTTAAATTGGATAATGGGATGCATTAAAAGAGCTTCCTTTTCCATCCTTATCAATATATATCCATCTTGTTTCTTCAAATAATCTAGAGGACTTAGGGATTCCCCCTTTCTCCCTTTCTGTTCTTGATTGTCACATAAGCACTAAGAAAATTGATAAAGGAGGCCAGATCCAATGGCCTCCTGAAAGGAATTGCAGTATTTGAATCTGAATCAGTAACACATTTTTTTATTCGTGGATGGCATATTTTTCATCTTTTTTGGTTCTCAAAGGAATTTTATTTCATTTAAAAATATTTTAAACCTCTATTACAGTGCAACGAGAATGGAAGTAAATATGAAAAAATCATGTTTAATTCTTAATCATTGTGTGGAAGCGGAGGAGTCCTCTTTTCCAACACCTTTCCATCCCAAAGTAAACCTCTCTCTGAAGGACTCAAGTATCCAAGCTTCAACTTAAAACTAGAAAATTACAGGAAAGAAGACTAGAGTTGGTTAATCAGAAACGTTGAGGCCAAAATAACCGTCTGGGTCAATAGACTCCTTTCCAGAGGAGGAAGAGTAGTGTTAATTAAATCAAATTTAGAAGGAATTCTTGTGTACTGGAATTTCATATCTGCAATACCTAAAGGAGTCTTAGATCACATTTCCATATAAGATTTCACATTTTATGGGCAGGACATAACTCTCCTGGAGGTACTCATCTGGTCAATTGGAATTCAATCGCTTCCCCTAAAGAAATGGGTCGATGGGGTTTAAAGAACATTCATGTTTTCACTTGAGCCCTAGAGGGAAGGGATATTTGGACAAAAAACCTCTGGAACTCTCTTTGGGAAAGAGTTATGAACTCCAAATATTTTCCCAACCTATTTGTTTCTGAATGGTTTCGAGAGCCTGCGAAATCTTTCAAACACTCAATTGTGTCGAAATCTCTTGTGGAATCCTTCGCCTTAGTTGGAAATTGGACAGTATGTCGTATGATAAATGAGGAAAAGATAAGACTGGGAGAAGATCAATGGTTGGGAGTGTCTAAAGCCTAACTATTTTTTAGGACTCAAAAAAATAAATAAAAGTTTTCTAAAATTTCCTACTGAAATAACTGAATTTAGTTTATAATTTATTTTATTATTCTCTTATACTAGGAATAAAAAACAACAACATATTTATGATAACAACATAATGACAACAACACAAACAACATAATAAAAACAACATAGCAACATATTAATGATAACAACATAATAACAACAACATAAGTATGCCAAACCAACTGGTAAAATGCACACCTCTACTTGTAGATTTGGTTGATTCAACCCCTAGTTCTCTTGTTCTTGAGCTTTCCCAAACTTTCCAACTGAATATTAACCTCCCAACCAACTAAGAACAACCTCTCTGATTCCTTAGTTCTAGGAATCCTTGTGGTTTCCTAGCTCTCAAGACCAAAGTTCCCAGCAACAACAGTGCCCTGTGAGAGTTTCCAAAATGATATGTTCTCCCAAATTTCCTCTTCCTCCTTCACCTCTTTCATAAATTTCCAATCCAAAAAATGAGACCCCTGTCTAGGTCCCCTCCTCTCTTCCTTATCATACCTTCTCATTCAATTCCCAAACTACCTTATCCCCCTCATTAATTACTTCACCTACCTTTTCATAATAAAATAATAAGACTCATTTAATTTATTTTAATAATTAATTTAATTTAATTTAAAAACTATGATAAACAATTAATCAAATTGGGTTGTTACATACACCCACCCTTCAAGAAACTTCGTCCTGAAGTTAGAGTAATTTACAATACAAGGTTAACGACACATGATTCATACATCCACATCAAATAAGCAACGTCATCAATTTAAAACAATTACACATACTAGTGTACATTTGCAAGGAATGCATGTGTATCTAGCACATACATGACACACACATGTACTAATGAAAATAATTATCACACCTATACTAGTTCTTGTATGCGTCCAATCCAATAAACAAGACCATTCATTTCATAAAATATAGTAAACCATTTAANAAACAACATAATAAAAACAACATAGCAACATATTAATGATAACAACATAATAACAACAACATAAGTATGCCAAACCAACTGGTAAAATGCACACCTCTACTTGTAGATTTGGTTGATTCAACCCCTAGTTCTCTTGTTCTTGAGCTTTCCCAAACTTTCCAACTGAATATTAACCTCCCAACCAACTAAGAACAACCTCTCTGATTCCTTAGTTCTAGGAATCCTTGTGGTTTCCTAGCTCTCAAGACCAAAGTTCCCAGCAACAACAGTGCCCTGTGAGAGTTTCCAAAATGATATGTTCTCCCAAATTTCCTCTTCCTCCTTCACCTCTTTCATAAATTTCCAATCCAAAAAATGAGACCCCTGTCTAGGTCCCCTCCTCTCTTCCTTATCATACCTTCTCATTCAATTCCCAAACTACCTTATCCCCCTCATTAATTACTTCACCTACCTTTTCATAATAAAATAATAAGACTCATTTAATTTATTTTAATAATTAATTTAATTTAATTTAAAAACTATGATAAACAATTAATCAAATTGGGTTGTTACATACACCCACCCTTCAAGAAACTTCGTCCTGAAGTTAGAGTAATTTACAATACAAGGTTAACGACACATGATTCATACATCCACATCAAATAAGCAACGTCATCAATTTAAAACAATTACACATACTAGTGTACATTTGCAAGGAATGCATGTGTATCTAGCACATACATGACACACACATGTACTAATGAAAATAATTATCACACCTATACTAGTTCTTGTATGCGTCCAATCCAATAAACAAGACCATTCATTTCATAAAATATAGTAAACCATTTAAAATTTTCACAAAATCCCTCAATTATAATAATTTAGCACAAAGAACATTCACTTAGATAATTGTGGTTCAGTTAAGCAATTATAAATATACACATATACATATTTTTCAAAAGGAGGAAAACAATAAATTCTACTATAAGGAGAAATCCCCACACACTCTCAACTACTTTTATTCATCGTTCCTCCCTAAATTACTTCCATATTACATCCCTATCCTTCCTGTACTGGACTATCTTGGAGTGTCAACTATATTGACCTAAATCCAAATACAACCCATAAGCGGAAGTGCCAACTCTCTTGACCAAGATTCCCCAGTAGGAAACTGACAGTCATCATCACACGTCTAGGGGAGTGTGAGCTAACACTGTCTTCTCATGACTCTACGTTTCAGAGGATACATGGTGGGAAATGCCTCCACCCCTCCTAATACAACTAGGGTCAATGCCCTACCATGGACCATACAGTGGCACTGTGTTGCTTGAAATTTTGTCATCATATATTAAGTTTTAGGTAGTCTCACCACCTAAAAACCTGCACTTTTCCACACATCATAGCAATGCATTTGAAACAATGTAATTTCATATTCAAGATTCATAACATACTGTTTCTTGGTCGATGTTCATGACATCAACCTTTTATCATCATTATCCTTTGGCTATTTCATAGCCTCTTGACCTGCAAATTAGTCTATAACACAAAATCATACATGTCCATGCATTATCATCATGTAAATGCATTTAATCATTATCTCAATCTGGTATCCACGTACCAACAACTTTAAATGTCATAATTTTCAAGTTAGAAATAGATTTCATAATATCCATCATAATTCAAATAATGCTAAACATTCATATAATTGACATTTACATAGGTTCATATGTCTTAAAAATTGAAGTGCATCATTAATAGTTTCACAGTGTATAGAAAATAAATATGATTAGGCCTTAAGTAATTCTAGTTGTTTAAGTCAAAAGGTGGCATTACATACACCCAACCTTCGAAAAACATATTTCCGAGGTTGTCAAAAAAAAGTGAGGGATGATCTTGTCGTATGGTCTCCACATCCTCCCAAGTAGCATATCTTGGGCTATACTTGTCCCACTAGACCTTAGCTTGGTCTACCAGAAGATTCCTGAGTTGTCGGACCCTATGGTCCAATATGCGTAATGGTTCAACCATGAGTGTTCCTCTGTCTGACACCTGCAATTCCTTCTAATTCAGTTTATGATAATTTCCATCAACATGATGACGTAGAACATATACATGAAAACATTATGAGTTTTATGCAAGTAGGGTGGTCGTACGAGACGATAGGCTACGGGTCCAATTCTCTCTTGTATTTTGAATGGTCCTATAAATCGTGGCAACAACTTTGTCCCCTTCCCAAATAGAATGGTACTCTTATTAGGCTTGATATGAATGAAAACTTGATCTCCCACTTCATAACTTTAGTCAATGCTATGTGCATCAACAAAATGTTTCTGTCTATCTTGTGTTTCCTTTAGTCATTGCCTTGTCCGAATAACCTGTTCTTCCATATCTTTAATCAATTCTGGCCCAATTTTCACTTAATATTCTAACCTTTCCCAACTCAATGGTGTCTTTCATGGCCTTCCATATAGAGCTTCATAGGGTGGCATTCCAATGGAGATATAAAAACTGTTATTGTAGGAAAAATCTACCAAAGGTAGGTACTTCTCCCAATGGGTTTGATTATCTATAACATACATCCTAAGCATGTCTTCCATAACCTGATTTACTCTCTTATTTTTTCCATCTGTTTCAGTATGATCTGTTGTGCTTAAGTTCAACCGAGTTCCTAACACTGACTGCAAACATGTCCAAAACCTAGATGTGAATCAAGAGTCCCTATCTGAAATGATCTTATTGGGTAACCCGTTCATATGGATGACCTCACTTATAAACACAAGTGCCACATCAGTGACATCATAAGTCTCTATAACTGGAATAAAATGAGCACTCTTGGTCAACTTATCAACTATCAAAAGAATGGCATTTTGCTTGTGCTATGTGAGTGGAAATCCCACAACAAAATCCATAGAAATGAATTCCCACTTGGACATAGGAACATCATGCAGTTGTAGGAGACCTGTCAGGTGGTGGTGGTCAGCCTTCACTTGTTGACACTCTAGTCACTTGGCGACGAGACAGACTACATCAAGCTTCATTCCTACCCACAAGAAAAGCTTATTCATGTCTGCATACATTTTCTTCACACCCGGATGTGCACAATAAATTGTTCTATGGGCTTCCTTGAGTATGATTCTTCGAATATCCCCACCTTTGGGGATGTACATCCTTCCCTGATATCTTAACAATCCATCTGCTTCTAGGATATATCCTTCATAATTTTGATCTACTTTCCTCCCACTCTGGAGGGTTGAAGTAACTTTTAAATACCAAGAACATCTAAGAAGTTTTCCCAACACACGCTCCCTCAGATTAACTTTTAAGGATACCAAGGAGAAGACATGTGGTCTCTTGCTTAAGGAATCCATGACCACTTTATCCTTTCCTTTAATGTATGAAATTCCAAAATCGTACTCACCCTTAAAATCACTCCATCGCCTTTGCCTGGAATTGAGATCCCTTTGAGTGAAGAGGTTATTTAAGCTTTCATGGTCTATTTTGATCTCAAAGCTTCTCCCCACTAGATAATGCCTCCAAATATTCAAAGATAACATTACAATTTTCAACTGTAAATCATGAGTAGCATAAAGCTCCTCATGTTGCTTCAACTTCCTTGACACGTACGCTATCACTCCCAAATCCTGCATTAACACGACCCCCAATACTTGCTTTGAGGCATCTATGTAGAATATGAAGTCATTTTCCTTATCCGACACTTATAGAATTGGTTCACTAGTTAGTAACCTCTTAAGATCGATGAATGCAATATCACATTCTTATGTCCATTCATACTTGACCCCCTTGCGATGCAAGGTGGTGATGAATTTCACTATTTTAGAGAATCCTTCCACAAACCTCTAATAATAACCCACTAGACCCATGAAGCTTCTTACCTCATGATAATGTTTTGGCACTGGCCATTCCATAATGGCCTTTACCTTTTATAGATACACATAGATTCCTTCACCAGAAATGATATCACCTAGATAATGAATTTATTTTTGGAAGAAAGAACACTTTGACAACTTGCCATACAGTTTTTTCTCTCTAAGGCACGACAAAACCACTCATAAGTGTTCCTCATGTTCTCTTTCGACCTTTGAATAGATGAGAATATCATCCATAAAGACCTATACAAACTGGTCTAAGTACTTTCATAATACACCATTCATGAGGATCATGAATACTGCCGACGTATTGGTCAAACCAAAAGGTACTAAAACGAAATCGTAATTCCCAAACCAAGTTCGAAAGGTAGTTTTAGGAATATCTCCTTCCATAATCCTTAACTTGTGATACCTTGATCATAGATCAATTTTTTAGTAAAATGCTGCTCCTTTAATCTGATCAAAGAGGACATCTATCTGTGGCATTGGGTACCTATTTTTCACTGTAGCATGGTTCAAGTTCCTGTAATATACACAGATTCATAAGGAACCATTCTTCTTCTTGAAAAAAATTACTAGTGCACCCCAAGGTGACACACTAGGCCTTATTAGCCCTAATTCAAGTAGTTCCTTCAATTGCATCTGCAACTCACAAACTTCTAGTTCCTTCATCCTATACAGTGTCTTGGAAATTGGCTCTGCACCAAGTTTTAACTCAATGGTAAAATCAATCTCCCTCTCAAGAGGTAACCTTGGTAACTCTTTTTGAAAAACATATGTAAACTCTGACAATATTGGATATTGATCCATGGAAGGTCATTTCCCTTCATCGACTGCTTCCACTACATACATTTGACTACCTTGCCTCATGCAACGTTCACTTGCATGACCCCCCAACAAATTGTGGGAGTTTGATATTCTGTAGTTCTTTGGTGATATCCCTAGGTGGATGCCCTCCCTCTCAATCCCTCAATGCTTCAGGGTTACCCACTCTAGATGGTGGGGGTTCCACTTCGACATCTGCTAATTGGAATCCCTTTAATGTCTCATTAATAACCTATAAGGATTGCAAAATGAGAGCTAATTTAGGTGGTGGTGGTGGCAGCACTAGCATTGGTGGTCCTTGTGGCGATGCCCCACCGCCTTGATTTTCCCGAGTCATAACCATCTTGACAGGATGAATCTACATTACACCAAAGCTTATTAGTAGACGGTTTAGGGCATCTAATGTTCCACTCAACTTACACCTGCAAACATAGGGATTAGGCATAAGTTTTCTTTATACTTGTCTGTAAACAAACATTACTCCCATAAGGTAAGTGGCTAAAAGTCAAGGTCAAAAGCCTCTAAACTTGATAACTTCATCCAAGTAAGCTACTAACCCTCTCACCTTGCTAGCTATGCTAGCGATGTGGGTACTTGTCTATTACCATAACTTACCTATTTAACTAAGTTTCTAACCCTTCCCTTTATCAATATTCACCTTTGCACAATTCCTTATGACCTTCTTAAACCTTCATTAAATTTGTTCGTCTCATTTTTTATTTTTTTTATACAAGTCTCTCACTTTTATATCATCATTTTATATACCTTCATTAAATTCACTATTATATATATATATATATATATTCAAATCTTTCATATGTACCGTTCTAACAAAATATACAACAATGTTTGATTTATAATTTGTTAACACTATTTACTATTCATTATATGGACTTATATAAACTTATTACATAAGTTACACTTTTCAATTTTGATTAACATTATGTTTTTACCCGATTGTCATACACTTTATTACTACATTACTCCCTTTATCACATTGTTGTGTGTATACACATTTTTATATATAATGGATATGTTGAAATGAAAAAGTATAATATATTTATTTAATAACTTAATTAATACTCTATTTCTTTTATATATAATAATGTATTTAAATTATATATATGTGAATATATAAAATAGAAATATTAAAATTATAAAATTATGAAAACTACTATAATAGAAAATGATACACATAAAGTAAGTTATTTTTTTGTTTTAAAAAAGACAAATGTAAAAACAAATGGCACGAAACCCTGCATGAGGCCAGGTGACTTGTATGACACCACATGCCCTTTTCTATTCGTTTTTGGTGGGAAAAATGGGTTAGCTAGGGTTTGTCTTATTATTGTATTTTTTTTGTCTCTCCCTTTTTATTTTGTTAGGGTTATTCTTCACACTATAGTTAAAGTTGTGGTTTCCCTAGTCGACCGTTCAAAGGCTGCGGCCATGTCTGTTAGGCTGACCCTTTTCCCTCGACTCCTCACAACTATGCAAGTCATGCAGGTTTCTCACCACTATGCAGATCGTGCAGGCTCTTAACGGATCCTAGTCGTTCAACGTTTTACTGTCCTAATCCTCCTCTTTCATTTAGTCGCATATGTTGAATAGTTCCTGAAAAAATCCTATAGAGACTTGACATGAAAGACTACAACATGTATATTCTCATATGAATAAAAAAGTTTTGTTTCTTATATATATCCGGGATGGGGTTGAATCCGAGAATATACCCTCTCCCCACCCCCAAGGATGTTTCCTCCCTTCCCACACCCATGCCCCTCCATTCCCACACCACCCCTTTCCCCCTCCCTCCCTAACTAGTTGTTCAATCCCTCCCGACCCACTTGCCCTTGTGGCTTGCACCAAATAATAACAGGTTTTAATGTTTATTTTTGTTTATAGCATTGTTGTTTTTTTAACTTGTTTGTTTAACTATTTAATTTGTTTCTTTTGTTTTCCTAGGTTGAGGGAAGTGCGGGGTGGATTTTCCCCCTTCTTTTTCCTTAATTGTCTTATAAATTATTATTTTTTTTTAATTTAAAATTGTTTTTTTCATATTTCTAAACACATTTTTACGATTTTTTTTAAAGATTTTTTTTTACGATTTTTTTTACGATTTTTTTTAAAGATTTTTTTTTTAAGATTTTTACGATTTTTTTTAAAGATTTTTTTTTACGATTTTGTTTGTGACCCTATTGATTTTCAAGGTTTTTCTCTACAACAAGACTGGTTGTCAAGCCATGATTTCGAAGAAGTCATAATCTTAGCCTCAAGAAAAAGTAGTAGCACCACTTTCAATATGATAACCGATTTTAAGTTTTTTTTGCCACAATTGTATTAGTTGTCAAGGCCACAATTTCAATTGAGCTGTGATTTTAACCCCGAAAATAAAATTGTTGCTACTAGGAGTGTCGATTTTCAATTTAGGGGTCAATTATAAGGTTTTTATTCACAATGGTATCAATTTTGAAGGCCATGGTCTCAAATAACTTGTAATTTTAACCGCTCTCCATCCGCCCTACCCCCCCAAAAATGAATGTTATGGATAACATTACGGGGGTAAAATCAAGAACAAAATACAACCTCTAGAAAAGAAAACTCTTGAGGGTTCTCATCAAGAAGTCCATTGTTTCTAATGTGTTTGATGGATAAAAACCAAGGCGCTTAAAAGGAGGTCTTAGAACCTTATGTCCATTATATGTGTTGGTTGTGGAGCCTAATTATCTTCCGGATTCATAGGTCCTTGCTTTCAGCCGTGTTTATACCCCGAAGAAAAAATTGCCTTGTAAAAGTATATTGTAATTTCATTGTAAATCTGGACCATTCATTATAAGGTTGTAGATCTAACGGTAGAGATTATGTTAAGGTTTTTTGCCCTAGAAGGAAACCCTCTTTTATGAGGGAAATGTATCGCGGCTATGGTTGTTGTGAATATTGTATTACGAGAGAGGAGACTATGAGAGAAAGAAGAGGAAGTTACAACGGGTTTTGTTGTAGGTTGTATCCCTTCATTTTGTTGGATAATAATAAAGAAAGGACCTGGAAATTTCTCTGGTGGACGTAGCCCACACTAGGTGAACCACATAAATCTGTGTCTCTCTTGTATTGTGTACCTTCTGTGTTTTATTTCTGCATTTGTTTTATTTTATTGCTCCACGGTCCTGTTTTTCTAGCAACTTCTATCAGAGCATAAGGTAACTCGCAAGAAAAGAGGGTTCCTGGTTCGAGTGGGAGCAATGTCGGAAGATGAAAAGTTTAGGGTCAAGAAATTTAATGGCCAAAACTACCAGTTATGGAAGATGCATATGGAAGACTATTTATATCAAAAGGATCTATTCCTACCATTGAGCGAAGTAGTAAAGAAGCCGACGGCCATGAAGGATGAAGAATGGGAGATTCTTGACAGAAAGGCTCTAGGAACGATACGGTTGAGCCTGGCAACATCGATGGCTTTCAATATTTTGAAAGAAAATACAACAAAGGGTTTGATGGATGCGATGGCCAAATTGTATGAAAAACCCTCGTCGTCGAATAAGGTATTTATAATGAAGAGATTATTTAATATGAAGATGTCAGAAGGTGGGTCTGTTGCAGATCATTTAAATGAATTTAATATGGTTACTAATCAACTAAGTTCTGTAAAAGTGGAC
>ML802387.1:203433-217551 GCA_009831015.1 Picea engelmannii
AAGTACCCTCTTACATATTCAATATATACAATGAATAGTTAATATAAATATTCCAATAAAAATCCCTTTCATACAAGAGGCCAAACTTATTAGTCTGTAGACATATTTAGAATATATCAAGTCTTTTATTTTTATAATGAATCAATTTACCATAGATATCCCCTCTCATAATTGCCAATGATTCCCATTACAAGAAAGTTGAAACACTTCATCTTTGAAACAATTTTTGATTCTCGATAATTTATGGGACATAAAGCAACTCCAGAATGTGGATATATTTATAGGCCATAAAGAAGCTCATTAAATTCCTATGTTCATTCAGCACTAGGAAATCCAATGCAGAAACAGTCTTCCTGGATGATTTTCTCATGAATCTCTACACAATCCCAACATGAGTAAACCATCAAATTTCTCAAGGTAATGATAATCACCTGTTTCACATTTGTTAACTTACATTCCCACGATAGATTACTCCAAAACCCTATAAACATATGATGTTTTCCTTTCCCCAATGCTCTGACGACATAATAGGACAAACTCAGGTTGGTACATTCATGCATCTTCCATTACATCCTACTCGTCTCTCTCAAATGCCCAGTCTTATTTACTCAACTTGCATTCTAGAAACCTCTACACCGACCAAGCCTTTCTCTCCCAAGGTCTCTCAACCCTATTCAATTGAAAATATGGGAATACCCTTCATAGTTGACCTGATAAACTTTAAGACCCCCCAATCACGACCTCCTATAGATAAAACTTCCCTCAAAATGCCTGACCAATCTCCATTGTGTGCATCCACCACCAGGGTCATCGTTCCTCGTCATGGCAAAAATCAGTGGCATGACACAAGGGATATATTTGAATTATAGTATGGAATATTGAATACACATTAAAAATAACCTATAAGTAAAGCCTAAAATAAAACTTCATTATTACTTAATTTCTCTGATATGTTTGCTTGAAAGGTATTTATCTTCAGTCTTTTTCGATAATGAGAAATATATACAAGATACCATAAGTATGAAAGCTCAAAAGAAAATTGTATCATGAAATTCATTTTGAAAGTAATGTTATGTGGAGACAAAAGATTTAGACAGAGGCAACATAAACAAGAGGCATCAAATACGAAGAAGGAGCAGGGGAAAAACTGGAAGGCAAGATATGCAAGAAAGACAAAGAAGTTACTTAAAAACCTCATGGTGGGAAGATCACGATTTCTGGGTGAAATTAGACACAATTTGCGGAGGTTAAAAACAACATTCATCGTAGAGAAATAAAAATTTTGGTGAACTAGAGAGAAATCCCCAAAATCATTGTGTGGAAGCACTAGTTTGCAAAGAAGAAATCACAATAATCGCATATGCTAAGGAGGGAATAAACACTCAGGAGAGGATTCCTTGTTTGGAAGAGAAAGGATCCTACAGTTATTATCCATGCACAAGAAAGAAGGGCATTTGAATCTAAATCCTTAACACTAGAGTGAAAGACAGTTGATTCGGCTCCTAGCCGACTACTCAGGTACAGACTAATAACTTAAAGGATAAAGGAACATAAGATAAAAAGATAAATTCTCCTACATTTGGTGAACTGGAGAGACATCCCCAAAATCATTGTGTGGAAGAACAAGTTTGCAGAGAAGAAATCACAATAATCGCATATGCTAAGGAGGGAATAAATGCTCAGGAGAGGATTCCTTGTTTGGAAGAGAAAGGATCCTACAGTTATTATCCATGCACAAGAAAGAAGGGCATTTGAATCTAAATCATTAACACCAAAGTGAAACACAGTTGATTCGACTCCTGGCCGACTGCTTAGGTACAGACTAATAACTTAAAGGATAAAGGAACATAATATAAAAAGACAAATTCTCCTTGAATTAAACACAATAAAAAAAAAATGCAGAGAAGTCATTTACATTCATAGTTTGGGTTCGCCATTGGATATCAAATCAAAGGTAAATGAGCATAAGGTTGGGCTCCTCAAGAAAAATCTGTTGAAAGATAAAATTGAAATCTTGGGATTGTATTACGTGGAATAAAACATAAAATTTAACACAATAGAAGTACCTTAATTGAAGGTGCAGGAACATAATTAAACTAACATTCAATACAAAGATACACATGCGTACCGTAGCCAAATGTGAATGCTCTTAATTCGTTGTCCCACGTGTGCTCTGTCCAACTCCCACTTGCCAACTGATGTGACCTCATTGGTACCTCTCAACCAATGCTAGGGGTAATCTTCTTCCCCCTGATCCCCCTGAGCTGCAAAGTGGAAACACACACAATATCAGAGAATGATAGCATTGAGATTGCCTCGCAAGGTCGAGCTACCACTCGTTAACTGAGCTGGGTATCCCAACTCCCACAAGAGAAATTTCAATCAAGATGAAATTTCAACAGCGTAACCTTACGCAAGTCGAATGATGATCCATACTCCTCCTCCGCCATCCTTTTTATAGAGTTTTCAAGTAATTATTTTCCCAAAATTCTCATTAGATTCCTTTTTCATAAAATTAATTAGGAAAAACCTCCCTCGTACACATGTTGCCTGATCCCCTAGTTGCACCAGAAAATAAATTTATTAATTAATTAAAATTGTCTATTTCCCTCACCCACCTAAAAGCGTTCCTAAAAATGCTCCTCGATGTCCCATTATTTTCTTACAATTATTAAATGACTTRCGCCTTACTTAATTCCTAATTGAGRTATAAAATAGAAAGTTCCAAAGGTTAKAWTCCTTACTAAGTTAGACATTCAACTTTTTCTTTAAGCTTCCCCTTTTCTTTAAGTTTCCATTTTTCTTTTAAGTTTCCTTTTTCTTTTAAGTTTCCCCCTTTTTCCTTTTTAACTAAAAATCAATTTAGCAAGTGTAGATAAAAACAACCATTTACCCTTTTAATAAATTTAATCCGCCATTATAATTTTTACTTTAATAATTAAGTTTGATTTTCTTATTAGTTATAAAAGAACATTTAGTGAATTGAAATTTTATAAAAGAACCTTAGTGAACAAAATTTATAAAAAGAACCTTAGGGAATTAAAATTTCCACTTTAATCCAGTTATATGTCTAATTAATTTTATTTTTTCTAAGGTTCTACTCAGACCTAGGTTTTCAATTCACTAGGCTTCGCGACAGTTCTTAAGGGAAAATTAGTCATTAAAATTTACTTATCACATCATTCATTTTAAGTCTGACCATGTCCTAAGGAGGCATAGTTTTCTAGGCACTAGGTTTATTTACTTACTAGTTAAAATTGTGACGTGCCCTTCAGGACGCACTACATGCTCCAAGGCTGCCACTCACCTCCTTTTGTTTTCTTTGCAAGACATGACCTTCAAGACACACTATGTGCTCCAAGGGTGTTACTCACCTCTTTCCATTTTCTTTGCACGACATTCCCTTCAAGACGCACTATGTGCTCCAAGGGTGCCACTCGCCTGTTTATGTTTTCTTTGTGCGACGTGCCCTTAAAGACACACTATGTGTTCCAAGGGTGCCACTCACCTCTTGAATGTATTTGGTAGACGTTAAACCCCTGGTTTAAATACTACATCGGGTGATCTTTTGGGATACTAAGGCCCTCTAAGTAATAAGGAAACTCCCTTATTTCATGCCCCTTAGAGTCATCATGAGGGACTGTCACAGTCTACCCTCATGACATCGTGAGTATTCTTGAACTAGGTAATCGTTAACCTACAGTTTGAGCCACGATGAGAGTTCTAGTAGGATGTGGTAGGGATTCTTCCACACCTCTCCCTCAATGTCTCTGGTTTTCTTGCGTGACCCCTCTACTCTAAATGTGAGTATGGTTGGCAAGCTATCATCATCTTGCATCCATCAACGAATCATGTCAGCAATAATAATCAATCATCATAACATATAATCATATGTACATATGTCACATAAACAACATTAAAACCCTAACAATCCACTCCCTGACTCAATCAAAAGTCCAAGGGGTTTCATCGATGCCTCTACATCCTCAATGTCCAGAGTCCTCCACACTCAGGAGAACCCAGTAAATAACACCTATCTATGTAAATACAAAAAAATAACATATCATCAATCTAAAATATCTCATAATCATAATAAAAAAAACCAATAGTATAATAACCCATACCACTTGCACACAAGTGTCCTTAAAGAATAAGTTTGCTCAGTGCGCGCAAGAGCGAGATGTTACATACACTCCCTCTTGTTTTAAAATGTGTCCTAAAGTTTCACAGTATATAAGTGCCAAAATAAAGTGTATCACAATATCATAAGTCTATCTATCAAACACAAATGGAAACTGTTGACGCATGTTGTATGCGTCCTCCCAGGTCGTCGAGTGTGGACTATAGTTGTCCCACTAGACCTTGACCTGATCTACTATTCGACGTCGTAGATGTCGAATGCAATGATCCAGGATGTGTATTGGCTCCACCGCGAGTGAACCCTCATTAAATACGTACAAGGTACTAATGTCAATAACATGTGTAGGATCACTAACATAATGTCTCAAAATAGATACATGAAAAACATCGATAACCTCAAAGAATCAAGAAAGGCTAGTTGATAGGCCATGGGCCCCTTCCTTTACACAATATCGAAAGGTCCCACGAAACTAGGAGAGAGTTTAGAACCCTTTCCAAACTTGATATAACTCTTATGTGGTTTCACCCACAGGAAGACTTGATCAACATTCTCATAACTATGGTCGACACGATGTGCATCGACATAACTCTTCCGTCGATCATGCGCTTCCTTGATCCTTTGTCTTATTCTTTGCATTTGATATTCCATTACTTGGATCGCTTCCAGTCCCATGAGGACCCTATCCTCAAGAAAATCCCAACTCAAATGCGTCTGACACGGTCGCCCTTAAATAAAATTGAAAGGTGCCATCTTAATGGTTCTTTGATAATTGTTTTTATATGCAAATTCTACCCGTCACAAGAATTCTTACAAAAGATTTTGTTTTTCCATAATGTACATACGCAACATGTTTTCCAAGATTTTTTTTTTTTTTTTTGGTCTTCCCGTCTGTCTCTAGGTGATACGCGGTACCAAATTTAAGTTGGTTTCCCAAGGCCTCTTGGAAACTAGTCCAAAGTCGTCCTGTAAAGATCGATCCTATATCAGATATAATCCTTTTAGGCATGCCATGCAGCCTCACAATCTCACTGATAAAAATTCTAGCTATATCAGGTGCCTCATACATCATACGCACGAGAATAAAATGAGCATTCTTCATCAGAGTGTTTACTACCACAAAAATTGAGTCGTGTCTCCTTACCATCAGTGGCAATCCAACAATGAAATCCATCGAAATGACCTCCCATTTCAATTCTATAATAGCACGTGGTTGTAGTAATGTTGTTGAATGTCTGTGTTCAGATTTCACCTGTTGTCATTCTAGACATCTTGCCACGTAGTTGACTATGTCTTCCTTCATTCCTTTTGATACGAATAAGGGTTTAAGGCCTACTCTCATCTTTGTGACTCTAGGATGAGCCATCTGTTACACATCAAAATTACTCATTGCGATGATGGACTAGTGTCGTCATTACCGAATGTCACATTTCACCCACAAGTGTTGAAAATATCATACTATCATCTTGCCAATGTTGTGTCTCGAACGACATTATCAAGAACACTTACAAGACACCTCAAAAGACTGGTTTTGAAGAGGAGAATTCATTTGACAAAGAGTACAAGTCTTTTGCCACTAAAAAATTAATTTTGGAAGGAAGTGCTCCCCTATACACTGTCAGGGAGTGCCAACACTCTGTGACCTATTTTGGGGGAGATTTCCAATGCTCTGTACCCCATTATAAGGGAGCACTGGCCTTTTTTGAGAGAATGTTTGGATTTTTGAGAGAAATTAGGGAAGAATCCCTTCATATCTGGAGTTGGTTGGATTCGGATCTGAGGTCAAGGCTCAATATTAGGGAACATCCACAACTAAAGGAGAAGAATTCTAAACTTATCCCAATAATCTCTTAAGTGGTTAGGCCTCTCCAAGCCTATATAAGGAGGCCTCTTCATGGAGAAATAGAGAAGCACCTAACTTATGATCTCATAAGGAAGGAGAGATGGATACATTGTGAAGTATCAAACTTATGATCTCATAAAGGAGATATCATTGAAGCATCAACATTCTGTGTGTGGATTCTTTGAGCAAGGGTCTGGACAAAGAGATCTTGGTGAAGCTACGACACCTACATCCATGGCTGTAAGCATCTCACTTTGTTTTCATTAATATAAATCTATGCTTGGTCTATTCCTTTAAAGTTTTTGTACGTTTCAATTACTTGTTTCTTTCATAGATCCATTATGAACCTAATCATAGTAGGGTAGGAAGTATGTCTCATTGTTGTTGCTTTCTCTATTGCAGGACCTTCTGAAGAACTTGGATATCAATATCAGCCTGGATCGAGCAAGGATAAACATCGGTAAAAAGCTATTTACTCTTATTCCTTCTTTCTTCTTTGGATAGTTTAGCTTCATTAAAAGGAAATTTAGTGTCCACAATAACACTTTTCTATCTTGGTCATAGGGGTCTAGTATCCAAGAGAGAATCCACTTGTACATAAGGGGATTTATCTGTAACAAAAATTGGTGACTCCAGTCTACAAAGTACTTCATTCATCAGTTCTCGTCTTCTAATATCTCCAGCCTTTGATTATCATTCTGGAGTTATTCCACTAGCTTTTCAAGATGGGAACAAAAGTCACAAGCATAGTTTTCCTCTCTGTGGAAAGATCGTTAAAAAATGAAACAAAGTCTAAGAGCATAGTTTCTCTTCTCTGTGGAAAGATCGTTAAAAAATGAAATAGAGATATTGAGCATAGTTTTCCTCTCTATAACAATCTCGTTTAAAAATGAAACTGAAATCTAGGGATTGAACCCAGATCCTTGAGCATAGTTCTTTTACTGTGTCAATCTCATTAAAAAACAAAAAAATCACCTCTCCTGTCAGGTTGAGTCTTTCACGAAATCTCATAGATTTCAAGTCACATATTTCATTAGGTCTTGTATTTGAACCTTCATTTCATCCACCTGTATCCTTTTTCTCCATATAGTACAGAAATTGGTGACAACCTCAAAGTCGATGAATGAATTGAAGCTTGGGGGGGCATGTCTCCAGCCTTTGATTATCATTATGGAGTTATGCCACTAGATTTTCAAGCTGGGGGCAAAGTACCGAGCTTAGTCTTTGTTCCTTCTCGTTCTCATAAAAACATGAGAAAGAAACCGAGTAAACTTTTATCACTTTTTTAGACTCTCATGGATACACGAAAAAGGAACCCCCTGGAGTCGTCTTTAAGCTCTTTTCAGACTCTCTAAACATGAAAATATTGTCGAGTGATCTTGCTTCCTTTCCCACTCATTAAAAGGTTTAAAAGGGCATCTTGCGAGTGGTAGTTTATCTCTTTTTCATCCTCACGAGACTAAAATTATGAAAAAGGACAACACTGGAGTAGTCTTTAAGTCTTTTCATACTCTCTAAACATGAAAAATCATTAAGTTTACCTTCTCTGGACTAAAAAAAATCATACACTGAAGGGCCCATAAGGGACCGAACCCTTACTTATTCTATTTAGTTAAACAAAGGAAGAGGGACTTACTGAACATGAGTTATATAAAGCATGTGTTACCCTCCTCAAGCTCATTAAATTAAAAAGAGGTACTCGTCTATCTGGATGGGGAAAAACTTTGAAGGAAGTAGGCCAAGCATTTTTTGGGAACATTACAGGTCACTCTTATGGTCGCCCTTGAACACAACACTTTGTATTTTCATACATTTTAATTCGTTGAACCTTTACACTAAACCAATCCTATGAGTTTTCTTACTCCTTTGGGTCACTCGACGAAAGTCACCATATCCATTACATCATCATGTTTTGGTCCATGTCATGTTTCTGTTGTTGTGCCTCAGTGTTCAAGGGAAGTATCTCCCTTAAGAGTCAACCATCACAAATTCCTGTTCCAATACCTGTGTCATTCCATGTTATTTTGATCCACCAATTACATATCTATGTCAATTTCGTGTCATTTATGGGGGATACATCAAGGCCCTCCCTCGACGAGTCTATTCCTGTCAACTTCAGCACATTATCCAGGAGCTAGACTTAGAAACCATTTAGTACCTTGGGACCTGCATGCCTCAATGGTAGGCCTCCTCGTATCCGATAGTGGGTTTACATTATTGACCTCTGATCAGATGATTCCACAGATGTTCGACTTCAGCTCATCCATTCAAATTCGTTGGAATGTACTAGAGTACCTTGGGAATCATTGACATCAATGGTGATTTACCTCGCACTTGTTAACGGTTTACCTCATTGACCAGTAATCAAGTGGTTTCTTCCATGTTCGACATGAGGATATATATTCACATGGTTAGATTCATACTACATCGGGATCGGTAAAGATTACCCTAGGTTGAGTCATCACTCTTATATGTACTTTTCCCAATTTACGATGAAGTTTCTTTTGAACATTGACACATATATTGTTACATAGATCCACTTTGTATTGGTCATGGCTATGTCTTGTCATATCATATATCCACTGTGTATTCTTCATGTCTACGATCGGTTTAGGTCATAGGAGTATATATCCACATTGTATCTTCAGTGGCTATACCTTTTTGTCAATATAATTATGGATCCACAGTGTATTTTATGGCGGCCATACCTTGAAAGTCTTTATCACTCAAGCATAGGTATGCCTGCCTTGGGTTTGAAACATGTCATAATATTTGTTTGATGGTTGTGTGTAGCTTCTATTAGTTTCTCTGAGTCCGTACCCTTGCTTGAAAAAGTCTACAAAGTACTTCAGTCATAAATTTTCATCTTCTAGCTTCGCACTTTCGGGGGGAATCTGTTACACATCAAAATTACTCATTGTGATGATGACCTAGTGTCGTCATTACCGAATGTCACAAGTGTCACATTTCGCTCAGAAGTGTCACAAATATCATACTGTTGTATTTTATATGTTGTGTCTCGGAAGACGTTGTCAAGAACACTTACAAGACACCTCAAAAGACTGGTTTTTAAGAGGATAAGTCATTTGACAAAGAGTACAAGTCTTTTGCCACTGATAAAACCACTAAAAAATCAATTTTGGAAGGCAACGCTCCCCTATACACTATCAGACAGTGCCAACGCTCTGTGACCTCTTTTGGGGGAGAGTTCAAATGCTCTGTACCCCATTCTGAGGGAGCGTTGGCCTTTTTGAGTGAATTTTTGGATTGTTGAGAGAAATCAGGGAAGAATCCCTTCATATTTGGAGTTGGTTGGATTCAGATCTGAGGTCAAGGCTCAATCTTAGGGAACATCCACAACTAAAGGAGAAGAATCCTCAACTTATCCCAATAATCTCTTAAGTGGTTAGGCCTCTCCAATCCTATATAAGGAGGCCTCTTCATGGTAAAAGGGGGAGACATTGTGAAGTATCAAACTTATGATCTCAGAAGGGATATATCATTGAAGAATAAATATTTTGTGTGTGGATTATTTGAGAAAGGGTCTAGACAAAGAGAGCTTGGTGAAGCTACTACACCTACATCCATGGCTGTAATCATCTCACTTTGTTTTCATTAATATAAATCTATGCTTGGCATGTTTCCTTTAAAGTTTGTGTACGTTTCATGAACTTGTCTCTTTCATAGATCCATTATGAAGCTAATCATGGTAGAGTAGGAAGTATTGTTATTGTTTCTCATTGTATTTCAAGACCTTATAAATAACTTGGAGATCAATATCATCCTGGATCGAGCGAGGAAAATCATCATTGAAAGGTATTTACCCTTCTCCCTTATTCTTCTTTGAATAGTTTAGCTTCATGCAAAGGAAATTCAGTGTTCACAATAACACTTTTTTGTCCTAGTCTTAGGATTCTAGAGCCCAAGAGAGAATTCACTTGTCCACAGGGGGATTTCTCTGTAACAGAAATTGACAACTCCACGTCATCGACCTATGCTAAACATGATGGTGATTCTCTATTAAATAGTGACATTAAGGTTGGTAAGAAGAAGACAACTGCCAAATTTCTTTGTATGTTATGTGAAGGTGATCATTATTCTTAGCCTTGTCCTCGTATGGATGAGTCTTCTTCTCTTTTGAAAAATATTCAACTTCAAATCGATTATCGTAAGATTTCTCCCAACCCATTGTTAGTTGATGGACTGGTCAATCCGGTTCCATCCCCAGTCAATCCGGTTCATCAAGTGGTCAATATAGTTTCATCCTCGGTTGAACCACTAACCCAAATGGTCAATCTGTTTCCACCTGTCAACCCCATTCTCCCCTTGGAGAATGAAATCAAAGTGGTTGCTCCAGTTAATTCATCAGTCAATCCCACTCCTCCTCTGAAGAGTGCCAAAGTGGTCGATTTGGTTCTTCCATTGGTTGATCCCACTCCTCCATTGAGGAGAGCCAAAGTGGTTGCTTTGTTTACTTCATTGGTCAATCCCACTCCTCCTCTGAAGAGTGCCAAAGTGGTCGATCTGGTTCTTCCATCGGTCGATCCCACACCTCCATTGAGAAGTGCCAAAGTAGTTGATCCAGTTCCTTCATCGATCATCCCCAACTTTCATCTAAAAAGTGAAATAAAAGTGATTGATCCATTTCCTTCCCTGGTCAGTCCCACCCTTCATCTGAAGAGTGCTAGAGTGGTTGCTCTGGTTACTTCATCGATCAATCCAACTCTTCCTTTGAAGAGTGCCAACATGATCAATCCGATCCCATCATCGGTCAATCCTACTCTCCCTCTACAGAGTAAACCCGATACTACCCATGTTTTTCTCGTTGGTGTAGAATCTACCATGTTAGGGGGAATTCGTCCTTATCCTGCGAAAACCCCTCCAAGTAATGAGGCCATCCTTTTTTATTGGGGTGCGCTAACTGGACCTCATCTTCCCTCTCACATTCCTTTCAGGATTACAGTACAAGTTTGTGGTCAGGTTGTTCCTCGGACACTGATAGATGAAGGTTTTTCCATTAGTATTTTGTCCTCAATTGCTTGGCAAGATTTGGGTTATCCTCAGCTTGTGTCGGTTACCCAGACTCTGTTCACTTTTAACAGAAGAACTAGGCACCCTTTATTTATCCTTCCTTAGTTTCCTAAAACTTTGGGAGGGAAAACTTCATTGATTTTATGGTAGTCCAGGACCCCTTGGATTTCTATTTACTCCTTGGGTGAGATTATGTCTATGCCATGAAAGGTATTGTGTCCACTCTCATTCATGTGATATCTTTCCCTCATGATGGAATAATGGTGACTATTGATCAAATTTCATTCGTTGGACCTGACTTGACCATCAACCCAACGACCTCCCTAAATGGGTCTTATATGTAGTCGGTATCACCCCTGCCACAGGTCAATTATGTGGCGTTATCTCCAATGCCTTCAACTGCTGATGAATATGACTTAGATCTGGTAGTTGACATGGTGATCTATTTGGTAGGGCTATTGAACTCTGATCTCCTTACCCCTGATGAGACCCTCGACATATGTTCCTTCCGGAGCATTCTTCTTCCATCCAATGAAGATCTCTTGGAAGCCATGACAAAGTTTTGTCCCTTGACTTGGTGTCCTTCCAGAGCGTTATCCTCTTGGAAGCCATGATTAAGAAAATTCATGAGAAAAATTTTCCTCTATGTGAAAAGCTCATTAAAAAATGCAATAGAGGCCTTGAGCATAGTTTTCCTCTCTGTAACAAGCTCATTAAAAATTGAAACATAAATATGGGGATTGAACCCAGAGCCTTGAGCATAGTTATTTTACTATGTCAAGATCGTTAAAAAATGAAACAATCACCTCTCCTGTCAGGTTGAGTATTTTGCTAGATCTCGTAGATGTTGAGTCAATTCTTTCGTTAGGTCTCGTATTTGAACCTTCATTTCATCCACCCTTATCATTTTTCTCCATCTAGTACAGAAATTGGTGACAACCTCAAATTCGATGAATGAATTGAATCTTGGGGGGGCATGTCTCCAGCCTTTGATGATTATTCTGGAGTCAAGACACTAGATTTCAAGTTGGGGGTAGAGTAGTGATCATAGTCATAGTTCATTCTCATCCTTGGAAAAACATAAGAATGCAGTGAGTAAAATTTTATCTCTTTTTCGGACTCGCATGGATACATGAAAAAGGAACCCCCTAGAGTCTCCTTTAAGCTCTTTTTAGAATCTCTAAAATGAAAACATTTCCGAGTGATCTTGCTTCCTTTCACACTCATTAAAAATTTTGAAAGGGCATCTCCCCAGTGGAGTCGCCAATTTCCGTTACATTGAAATCCCCTTGTGGACAAGTGGATTTTCTCTTGGATACTAGACCCCTATGACCAAGACAAAAAGGTTTTATTGTGGACAATGACTTTCCTTTTCATGAAGCTAAACTATCTAAAGAAGAAGAAGGAAGAAGAGTGAATACCTTTTTATCGATGTTTGTTCTTTCTCGATCCAAACTGGTTTTGATCTCCAAGTTCTTCAGAAGGTCTTGAAATACAATGAGCAACAACAATGATGCTTCCTACTCTACCATGATTACCTTAGTAATGGATCTATGAAAGAAACAAGTTCATGAAATGTGCACAAACTTTAAAGAAAACAAGACAAGCATAGATTTATATTAATGAAAACAAAGTGAGATGCTTACAACCATGGATATAGGTGCAACAGCTTCACCAAGTTCTCTTTGTCTAGACCCTTGCTCAAATAATCCACACACATAATGTTGATGCTTCAATGATATATCGCTTATGAGATCATAAGTTTGATACTTCACAATGTCTCTATATCAATACCACTCATGAGATCATAAGTTTGGTATCTCTTAATCTCTATCTCCCCTTTCACCATGAAGACGCCTCCTTATATAGGCTTGGAGATCCCTAACCACTTAAGAGATTCTTGGGATAAGTTGAGGATTCTTCTCCTTTTGTTATGGATCTTCCCTAAGATTGAGCCTTGACCTCAGATACGAATCCAACCAAATCCAAATATGAAGGGATTCTTCCCTGATTTCTCTCAACAATCCAAATATTCTCTCAAAAAAGGCCAGCGGTCCTTCAGAATGGGGCACAGAGCGTTGGAACGCTCCCCAAAAAGAGGTCACAGACCATTGGCACTCCCTGATAGTGTATAGGGGAGCGCTTCCTTCCAAACATGATTTTTTAGTGGTTTTCTTAGTGGCCAAAGACTTGTACTCTTTGTCAAATGACTTTTCCTCTTCAAAACTAGTATTTTGAGGTGCCTTGTAAGTGTTCTTGATAATGTCATCTAAGACACAACATAGTCAAGATGACAATATGATATTTGTGACACTTGTGGGCGAAATGAGACACTTGTGACATTCGGTAATAACGACACTAGGCCATCATCGCAATGAGTAATTTTGATGTGTAATAGGTTAGTGCTCTTCTTCCTTTCTTTCATTTTCACTGTTCAAATTTTGTTTTTAGGCAATGATTGGGTGCAAAAATTGAAGCCCTGGAATGCAGTTTTGACATTATTGGCTAAGTTTGTAATCCCCCTGTGGACAAGTGGATTCTCCCTTTGATACTAGACCCCTATGACCAAGACAGAAAAGTGTTATTGTGGACACTGACTTTCCTTTTCATGAAGCTAAACTATCCAAAGAATAAGAAGGAAGAAGAGTAAATACCTTTTTACTAACATTTTTCCTTGCTCGATCCAGGTTGGTCTTGATCTCCAAGTTCGACATAAGTTCTTGAAAAACAATGAGAAACAACAAGGAAACTTCCTACTCTACCATGATTAGCTTCATAATGGATCTATGAAAGAAACAAGTTCATGAAACGTGCACAAAGTTTAAAGGAAACAGGCCAAACATAGATTTATATTAATGAAAACAAAGTGAGATGCTTATAGCCATGGATGTAGGTGCAACAGCTTCACCAAGCTCTCTTTGTTTAGACCCTTTCTCAAATAATCCACACACAGAATGTTGATTCTTCAATGATATCTCCCTTATGAGATCATAAGGGATTTCTCGGAACCCTTACTTCTTCCAGTTTGTTAAACAAAGGAAGAGGGACTTACCGAAGGTGAGTTATATCGAGCATGTGTTACCCTCCTCGAGCTCGTTAAATTAAA
>ML802387.1:223482-250821 GCA_009831015.1 Picea engelmannii
AGCAGGTGGTCAAGTATCGCTTCCTAGAATCTTCGCTAATGTAGCTGCTAGATATGCTCCCCTTGTCCTCCCAGTTCCCCTACATGATCTCCCCAAAAATTATATGAAAAGCCTTCCAAAATTTACAAGGGAAGGGGATTTGATCGCCCAAGAACATATAAACTTATTTGACCAATTTGCTGGCATCATCGGAATAGAACACGAAGATGTCTATTCTAGACTCCTCGTTCATACTTTCGAAGGACAGGTGAGGACTTGGTTCTGATCCTTAGCAGCTGGATCCCTAGGATCTTACGAGGAGCTTAAAAGTGATTTTATTAGACAATGGGGAGAGAGAAAGGACCACCTCTACTACCTGACTAAATTTGGAGCCCTTGGAAAGAAAAAATCAGAATCGGTTCTAGAATTCACACAAAGGTTCAACAAGTTGTATAATAAAATCCCGGTTGAGGTCAAACCTTCACAACCCGCAACAAAGGTGACTTTTGCTAGAAATTTTGATCCCAATTTCGCCTTATTATTGAGATAAAGGAGATCAATAGATCTCACAAAAATGTAGGATGATGCTCTTGATATTGAATCGAACATGATGGCATCAGGGAAATTAAAAGAAAAAATAGAAATCAAGAACAAAGAAAATAGGAAATTCAAAGAGCAAGGTGGACCCTTAGGATTGGGGAAATCCTCGAGAGATAAAATAGACGAGATGGCTAAGGTAATTAGAGAACTTTCAAATAAGATCTCAAAAATGGAACTAGAGAAATCGAAGAGAGATAATTTCCCCAGGAAGGATTTTAGAAGGAATCTTGATCCTCAGGCCCCATAGAAAATAATTAAAAATGAAGATCAAAAAATCCCAACCCCCTTCAAAAGTGAAAACTTCATTGGAGAGGAAGATCTAGAAGAATTTGAAGAGATTGATGAGGATATCAATAATCTTGGCGACGATAATAAATCACCTTATTTATCGAGACAAGATTACGAAAAATCATTAAATAAAGAAATTACATCGGAAGACAATGTTAGCAATGACACGTCTGAAAATTTGGCCTATCAGGGTATCACAGATGATATTATAGATGAACTACAGGAAAAATATAATTTAAGACCTTAGAACAAAAGTTTCCCAGTTGTTCCAACAAAAAAGATCTTGCCAAGGGGCAAGACTGATGAGGTGACTCCAAAATTTGCTAACAAACAGACTGCAAAAACTCACACCGCTGACACGCAACCTATCCAGTCGATGCTAGTAGGAACACTCGTTGTGAAGACACAGGATCCTGTAAATGAAAACAAGTCTGCACCACAAAGAAAAGATGAAAAGAAAGGAATGGAGGCCCCAAACATAGAAAATGACAAGGCCCTGGGAAATTTTAATCTAGAAAACGAAATAAATAAAATCAAAATTCCTATTCCCCTTGTTGAATTAGCTAAAAATCCCATATACAAAAAACAAATTTCCAAGATGATTAGCTTTTCCAAAGACAAAAGCCAGGCCGATGTCATCAACTTAGAACATGACAAGTTGAACATAGTCTTTGGTCCACATTTCGAAGGTGCGAGAGACACCGTGGCCCCCTTTTATATCACGTTAACCTTGTTTGACCACCTACTCCATAATTGTATGCTAGATTCCGGAGCTTCCCACAATGTGATGCCAAAGGAAATTATGGAGAAGCTCAGTCTCGAAATCACAAGGCCCTATGGTGACTTATATTCTTTTGATTCAAGAAAAGTCAAATGCATAGGCATGATTAAAGACCTGGTGGTAGGTCTGGCACAAATACCTGCAAAAAGCATTCTTATGGATGTAGTGGTCACTGACATCCCTCCGAAGTATGGTATGCTATTATCTAGGTCATGGGGTGCCAAGCTTTAAGGATCTCTCTAGTTGGACATGACATACGCTACAATACCAGTTTTTGGAGGACAATACACGCGTCTTTACAAAGAGACTAGGTTGGCTTTCATGGTAGGTGATCCACATAACCCAATTAATCATCGTATTTATATTTCTGACCAAGATTTAGGAAATTGTATATTATCTATTGATGATGATTTTGAAGTAGATGTAGACTAAAGTTGTATAGAAGAAAAAACTGAAAAAGAAGAAATAAAAAAAATGTATATAGCACTGGTGTATGGAAGATGCATTTTGACGATGCTTCATCTTTCCTTGGAGTTGGAGATGGGGCACTCCTTGTTTCTCCCAATGATCAATTCGTAATCCCCTTTTCATATAGGCTTCAGTGGAACATGGATTGTACAAATAATGTATGTGAGTATGAAGCTTTAGTGCTAGGATTAGAAGTCGCTAAGAGGATGAAAATGAAGAAACTTGAAGTCTTTGGCGACGTCGAGTTAATCATAAAACAGGTGAATCGATAGTACCAGGCCAAACACCCTAGATTGAGGTCCTATAGAAATTGTGTCTGGGATCTGATCGAGAATTTCTTCTCCTCTATGAATGTTCATTTTGTCCCAAGGACTGAAAACCAACAGGCTAATGCATTAGCCAAAGCAGCTTCAACTTTCACACCTCCTACCACATTTAAATTAAAGTATCACATACAAATGAGACATCGACCTTCGATACCGAATAACATATATCATTGGAAAGTCTTTGTGGATGATGAACAACTTCGCAAATTTTTAGAATCAATAGATGAATTTGCAGAAATGCATACTGATCAAGAAAATCAAAATGATCCCATTTGGATCATGTAGGAGGGTGACGATTCTAAACAGTTTCACGATAAAATTGCAAATCACTGAATGCTCATTCTCAAGAATAACCAAATTCCCAAGGGCCTAATTTCCTTGGAAAGATTATTCAATCAAGATGATATCCCTTCAAAAACCACCCTACAGCCCCAACCTGAAGAGGTCGAGGACTGTGACATGGGAACTAAAGAAAACCCTCAGATGGTAAAACTATCCAAATATCTATCTACAGAAACCAAAAATAAATACACGGAGTTGCTTAGAAAGTACAAAGATGTTTTCACTTGGTTTTATGAAGAACTAAGAACCTATGACACCTCTGTGATCAAACATAAGATACCCCTGAATCTTGGTGTCAAACCCTTTAAACAAAAACTCTGACAAATCAACCCCATCTTATTACCTGTTATCGAACAGGAAGTCAAAAAACTCCCTAATGCAAAGATAATTGTACCATTGAGATATTCTGATTGGGTAGCAAACCTGGTCCCGGTTAGGAAGAAAAACAAGGAAATTAGACTGTGTCGATTTCAGAAATATTAATAAATCCTCTCTCAAAGATAATTACCCTCTACCTAAAATGGATCATGTTTTAGAAAAAGTGGTAGGAGCTAATAGGATGTCGATGATCAACGGATTTTCAGGTTACAATCAAATTGTCGTCAGCGATCACGATAAAGAAAAACCAGCCTTTACCACTCCTTGGGGTACATTTATGTATGATAAGATGCAGTTTGGTTTGATGAATGCAAGTGCTACTTTTCAACGGGCAATGGATATCTCTTTCGTTGGTGAACGAGACAAATTTGTAGTTATTTATTTAGATGACCTAACTATTTTTTCTAAATCGGATGAAGATCATCTGATACATCTCAAGAAGACGTTTGAGAAATGTCGTAGGTTTGGTCTATCCTTAAATCCTAAAAAGTCTCGCTTCGCTATGCAAGAAGGAAAGATTTTGGGCCATATTGTATCTCGAGATGGAATTAGAATTGACCCTAAAAGAGTTGAAGCTATAGACACAATAAGTATTCCTAGGAATGTGAAAGAAATTCAGTCATTCTTAGGAAAAATAAATTTTTTGAGAAGATTTATTTCAAACTTCACCGAAATTGTGAAATTGATCACAGATATGCTCAGGAAAAAAAATGAAGTGAAATGGACAACAGAAGATAAAGCATCATTTGCACGCATCAAGAAGGTTATAAGCAAGGCACCTATAATAGCAAGCCCTGATTATCTCAAGGATTTCCTTATTTTCTCATTTGCCTCTGAACACACACTCACCACGATACTCCTTCAAAAGAACAAAGAAGGTTTCGAGAAATCGATAGCCTTCTTTAGAAAAAGTCTCCGAGATGCCGAACTCAGATATAATATAATGGAAAAACAAGCATATGCTATGGTAAAAGATTTAAAGGATTTTAGAACCTATGTTTTGCATTCTAAGGTGATTGCATATGTACGTACTAGCTCTGTAAAATATATTTTGGTTCAGGCAGACAATGATGGCAAAAGAGGACGATGGCTTACAAAAATTCAAGAGTTTGACTTGGAGATAAAACCAACTAAATTAGTAAAGGGGCAAGGCTTAGATAAATTCTTAGTTGAATCCAATTTCAGATCTCTCAAGATAAACAACTCTCAAGGGGAGGAAGAATGGGTAGACATGAATGAACTTGAGGATTGAATAGCTGAAATCCGAATCGAAGAGAAATTTGTTTCATCAAATTGGTACAAGGACATAGTATCCTACTTGTTGACATTGAAATTCCCAAGTGACTTGTCCCCATCCAAAGCCAGAACACTGAAGCTACATGCGGTCCAGTACTGTATTTCCAAAAAACAATTGTATTGGAAGGACCCGCTTGGCTTCCTCTTGGTCTGTCTGGTCGAATCAGAAACAGAAAAGGTCATAAGCCAATTTCATGAAGGAGTGTGTGGAGGACACCACACATGGAGGGCTATGACCTATAATATGTTGAGGGTTGGGTATTATTGGCCCAAACTTTTCTTAGATGTCAATGCTAAGGTACGAGCTTGCAACCCTTGCCAATTTTTTGCAGGCAAACATAAACTCCCAACAATTCCATTGATTCTGGTCAAAACAAAAGCTCCCTTTCAGCAATGGGGATTAGATTTCATAAGAAAAAGTAATCCTCATTCTAGTGCTCAACACAAATGGATCCTGACTGCTATAGACTACTTCACCAAATGGGTGGAAGCTATTCCAACAAGAAAGGCTACTGATTCGGTGGTAATAGATTTCTTAGAAGAAAATGTTTTGTTGAGATTCGGCTGTCCCAGAAAGATATTCACAGACAATGCACGGGCTTTTAAATCTATGGCTATGGTCATTTTTTGCCAAAAATATAATATTTTGCTTGGTCACTCCATAGCATACTACCCTTAGGGAAATGGTCTGGCCGAATCCTCAAATAAGAGCTTAATCAGTATAATTAAGAAAGTGCTAAGCGAAAATAAGAAGTCTTGGCATGTGCATTTGAAATACACTCTGTGGGAAAATCGGATAGGCACGAAAAAGTCTATTGGCACTTCTCCCTTCCAAATGGTATATGGGACATATGTAGTGTTGCCTATAAACCTAGCACTTCCTGTAATAGAACTATGGCAAGATGAGAAGGAAGAACCAAATCCTGTCACGAGAAGGATAAATCAGCGGATTGAAGTTCAACAACATAGGGCGGTAGTGGATGAAAGGCTACAAAAATATCATGATGACATGAAAGTGTTATTCGATCATAAAGCCAAAGACAAAAAATTTCTTCCCAGAGATTTGGTTTTGAAATGGGATGCTAGAAAGGAGGATTCGGGAAAAAATGGTAAATTCGATCACATCTGGTACGAACCATTCAAGGTTACATCTCCTGAAGGAAAGAATTCATTTCTGCTAGAAAAATTGGATGGTAAAATCCTGAACGCCCCTGTCAATGGGCGTTTTTTAAAACATTATATGGAATAATTGATTTAAAGAATTCCCATTGTATATACCATTTTGTTTAGTGTTTTATTTCATAATTTTCTTAGGGAAGTCTACTTTCATTCTGTAAATAAAGAAAAATAAAATAAAATTGGTTTTTGTCTCTTTTAGAGATAAGGATACAAAATTATTAATGTATCCAATTCCTTAAAACCGTGATACTTTTCATATTGTTCTTTCGCAAGATTTTGGCTGATAGCCTGACAAGTAAAAGAAACAAATGGACAACCCTAAAGTGGAGGATAAATTTACCAAAAATAGGTGATAGATAAGATTTTCTGTTATTTCAAAAAGAGAACGAAAATGGTAAGGAAAAGGTGTGAGTCTCAGCAAAGTTTATTTTGTGAAAACAAATATTTTGTATCAAAAAGTGCATTGATTATCTCATAAGATTATTAGGGTTTTCAAAATCTAAGCATTTAGGGTTTCACTTAGAACAAGATAGGAGGTAAATAAAGTAAAAATATTTAAGAGAGAGTTCCTAGAGTTGGATTTAATTTATGACCTCTATTTTTCGACTTCCAGATTATTCTACGTCCCCTCTTTCAACCCTCAGTTCTGAATCAAGCTTCTTTTTCGGGTTTCCATTAGAGGGAGAAGAGATTACGTCTTAACTTTTGAAATTGAAAAACAATTCTTAATCAGTAAGACCAGTCCTCATATCTCTTACTCTCTGACTAAACATGGTTATGCTTAGGATGATCCTGACTCTCCTAGGTCTCTTAACAGTTTTTATGAGGATATAAGATTGCTCAAAATAAGACCCCTGAAATTAATCTCCCCCTTTTTCTCTGTAGACTAAGGTGTTTTGAAAGTTGAGAAAAGGTTGGTCTAGAGTAACAAAACAGGTTGACAGTCCTCCATTGCAATTTTTTACAGAGATACCACCCCTAGTATATTAAGTATCATTGATTGCCCCCGCTTCGTATTCATAAAGTAAATATAAGACAGATGGTGAAAGGAAATTCATATTTGATTGCCCCCATCTAGTCCAAAAGACGATGAAAGGAAATTTATTTAAATGATTACCCTCGTCTAGTATAAAAAGACAGATAACTTCACCGGGGTACTGAACAGGCTCGCTGGCAATGAAGCAATATCTGAGGTTAAATGTATAATTAGCATTTGAAGCGGTGAAAGAAAATTCAGTAAAAAGGGACAAATAACTTCACCTGGGTACTGAATAGGCTCGCTGGCAGTGAAGAAATATCTGAGGTATCTGTAAGGTTGTCATACTTAAATACCACTCTACTCTAGTTACCATTTGTTTCGAAACCAGATCTACATCCCAAGTCCAGACAGGGCTCCTCATTAAAAATACGATTTTTTCTTCGTTTGATGCAAGCTGAAAGTCACAAATCTATTGAGTTTCCTAAGATTGTTTTGACCTTCTTAATGCTAAATTAATTTCAGTAATGAGAAGGATAAGATCATCAATGAGACCACAACCGAGTTTACGACAAATGAGAACCTTGAAAAGATTTTCAGAAGTAAAAATGAAATCTCTTTTTTCCTTTGTATCCCCTTCCTTAGCAATTTCTGCAGGGATAAACCCTTGACCCCATTAACCCAATGAAGGCACTAAGTCTACATGTTCTCCTTTTCCCACAAGGATATGAGGTGCCCAGTTCGAGCCTATGTTGGAACAATTCTTAAAACTTTTATCCCTAAGACCTAAACTTTCCTTTTTCAGATTTTGGCTTTTCACAAAACGCAAGTTTCGTTATCATTCCCAAACGCACGGTACCGATTTCCCGAAGAACACAATTATTTAAATAATTAAAAGGAAAAACACCTAAAAGTATTATAAGAATCCCGACGCATTTTCTATAAAATTATCTTAATCATGATAAGTTTTAAACTTAATGGATTTAAGGTTAACTTTAAAGAGTTTTCAAGATTCGGGGTTTGCTGAAAAGATATTTTTCAATACAAATTGAATCGCAAACTCCTGATACCCGATTTCCCGAAATAAAAAGAGTTAGTCAAAATGTTAATTAATTAATTCTATAACAAAAAAAGGTTAAGGATTAAGTTAATCATTTCGTGATTTCAGGATTCGGGGTTCAGTGATAATACATCTCTTGACAACATGATCCCAAAAATCCCGACTCATAATTTGTGTTAAATCGAACTAACTCTGTTTTGTCTGTAACCCTGATTACTTAGTTAATTAAGATGAATTTAAGTCTTAATCAACACGTCGCGATTTCACGATTTCGGAGATCGGTATTCATCAATGGCATACTTGTCAAAATGATCCCCGAAATCCCGAAACGCTTAATATCAATCAATTACTTTGCTAAAATGTTTAAGACTTAATTAACACGTCACGATTTCGCAATTTCAGAGATCGGATTTCATCGATGACATACTTCTCAACAACACAACTCCCAAAATCCTGAAAAACAAAATCTTCAGTCTTAATCTATGATTAACACAAATTAACCTTTTTCCAAGGCATGATTAATGATAATCATTTTTTAAGGTTCTGTTCATGTTTCGATTTGCGATTGAGTAAAATGTTCTGAGTTTTCTTTAAAATCCAAAGGCGCCAAAATATGGCCATTTAAATAATGAACCACTGGTGATACGTGGTACTAATGCATATCTCAGTAAAATATCTTCCACATTAAATGCCTTGAATTCTTGTCAGCTACATCCATCCCGTCACTATAAAATGAATTAAAAGAGCATTTGAATGTCTATGTTTTCATTTTATCAAGCGCAAGAAACACTCAGCTGAGCTCATTCATTTCTTTTATGTGACAGGTTTTCTACTTAACGTAAAGTCATGGCACCGAAAAAGGCACCGAAGAAGTGTGAATATACATAGGAAGGAGATATCATCTACGACACCACACCACACGCTATAGACTCCATTAAATCTTGGACTCAAATCTCTAAATTTCTGGAATGTGAATTCAAGAATGCTCATCCGCATTCTGAGAATCAATATCGAGACATAGCAGAATCAGAGCTTCATAAGATCGTTGCGCGCCCTCGCCTCGTGGAATACAATGATATGATCAGTTGGGCCCTAGAAAAGGTCGATATCCCTACAAGGAGCATATTAAACGATCAAGGAGTCATCGTCGACTCATTCAGGCCAAAACACATACAAGTAATGTATAAACTCTTGCCAAATCCTAAACATACTTTTAATGCTGAGTTTTTAGCAGAGTTTCAGAGGAAAGAATGCACTGAGGTAGACCGAACTTATCCTGATATAATTAGAGAATGGTGGGGGTGTCCATCAAAATTTAGAGCCAATACCCATGGGGTTTATGCTACAACATCCTTGAATGAATACATGGTCTACGTAGCCATTATGCTGTGTAGACTTTTCGGGAGAAATATCCCTGCCATTTTCATGCAGATTGGGTGCCCTTTTTAGAAGAAGCTTCAGAAGGGTATGCTTTTAACTGGAGTAAGATTTTGTCGGATAACCTAACACAAGAAATCTCAAACTACAAAGTTGAAAAATCAAAGGGACAACCAGTGGCCTTTTACATGTCAGCATACATTATGGATGCAATCTGCTATGTGACTCCTTTTCCATTAATGAATTGGAGTTGGAATATAACCTATCCAGAACCCATTCATGAATATCATTATTCCCTTTGGGAAGAAAATGCTAAGGACGCATTTTATGAAATTTGTCATTTTGTTATAATTTCGATGCATAAAATATTTTTTGGATGCGAACCTCCTCGCATTTCTAATACACTCACAGAAAATTTTAAAGCAATAGCCGATTGGTTTATTGACGAGAATTTTTCTTACATTAGGGTTTATGGTTTTTCTATTCCCTCTCATGCACTCCCTAAATTCCTACCAGATAGATTGGTGTGTAGAGACATAGCCCACCAGATAGTAAAAGGTGGCATTGAATTAGAGCTAAAGGCAGCTTAGAAGAAGTCATGGCCAAACTTCTCTGTACATATCGGAAAATTTTCATTACTGAATCTAGGCCATTCTAAAGTAAAGGATGAATCACTAGAAGAAGTAAAATTGGTAGATACTGAACACAGAAAGCATGACCCCTATAAATTAGTAAGAAAACATTTGATGCATTGTCATTTAAAATCCTATGAGCAAGAAATGTCTTTTTATGATGACGTATTCAAGGAGGTTAAATCCTATGAAGAGGTATTGAACAGAGTACAAGCCCTACCACCTGATTCACGGATTGGTTTCACGTTATTCCAGAGCCATAGGCGAAGCTGTTTACCCAAGATTTTGCAGGGAGAAGCTACGACCCCACCTCCAGAGCAGGAAGGGCCTCTCCCAGGCTTTGAAACAAATATACAGGACAAAGAAAATACTAAAGGCAAGATGAAGGATACTAGAATACCTTCACAAGACACAGAAATTTCCCAGACAAAAGAATCAGAGGTAGGGAAGGGAAAGGAGCTAGAAACATCCCCAAAAATCCCTAAGGATGTCCCAGAAAAGAAAGGAGGAACAACATCGACAGAACTTGGAAGTCCCATTACTTCCTTGACTCCATTGTAGTCCACCTATGGAAATCCCCACGAGGGATCTCTGTATGTCAGTGATTTGGAGCCAATTTCTAGAGATGAGATTCCTTCATCAGATTATTTTTTCAGTAAAAAGAGAAGGGAAATCTTGAAATAGGAAATCCATCCAAGAGGATATGGTATGGTTAAAAAGCATAGGGTCATTATAGATGGAAAGAAACTTAAAGATGGAAAATTTGCTACAGAGATAACAGGCACGATGGGAGCTTTAGCATCGGCAAATTTGTATTATGTGGGCAGTTTGACAACTATGTTGGAACAAAAAGACCAAATGATAGATCAACTATAGGTTAAATTGAAAGAAACTGAAAGAAATATGAGTTGGGGAATAAAAAAGGGTCTAGAACAAGCTAGATTAAAAGATATTCAAGAGATTCAGAAAATGAAAGCAAGCTTAGAGGAAGCAAATCAGATAATACAGGCCAGTCAGGCACAGGTCCTAAACCAAGAAGAAGAAAATAAACAATTACGAGATAAAATCAGCACTATTTCAAATCAAGTGGTAGAGCTTGAAATTTTCCAGGATCAGGTATTGGGAATACATTTAAGGATAGAAGAGGAACAACAAAATGTGTTTTTAAATCTGGAAGTTATCCAGAATTACTTTTAAGAAACAAATAAATCTTTGGAGAATGTTCTTCAACAAGAAAGAGAAGTGAAAGCGGCCAGAATGACTTTCCAAAAAGAAGTAGCCCTTTCAACAAAGGAAGAGGTCGGAAAGATTCAGAAATTATCCATTTCAGAACAAGTTAAAGGAGATGTAATATTCAAAGTGTGGGAAACAGACCTAGTCGAAAGTAAAAGAATAACCAGAGATGTCAATGATGATTGTCAAGGGATTTTTGATCTCTTAGAAAAGACTTCATTGAATATTGGAAAAAATGACTGTCATGGGTTATTAGGCGAGATTAACATTGTCAAGCACTAGCTAAGGTTCAAGGAAGATTTGGAGGAAATGAAGGTAGAGATCCCAAAAATTAAGGTAATCAATATCTCCAAAATTGACAAGTGGATGGTGATACTGAACTTAAAGATGCAAACTATTAAGTTCACGAGGAAGATAATAGAAGATTGTTTGCCCGAATTACAGAAAAGATTTTTCGTATATGAGGCAAAAGAGATACCAGACATCCCCAGAGTTTTGGTGAAGTTTTTGGGAAAATGTGTTCACTGTCTTGAGGTGGAAGAAGGAAGTTCATCAACACAAACATAAAAGTACTATTTTGAATATTTTCATCATTACAAATTAGAAAAGAAATGTAAACAGTTTGACATGATTCATCCATGTAACTGTAGTCTGAGGAAGTTAGTTAATCACCAACGAGAAAATATTTGATGATCATGTAAAAATATATTTTGAGAGGACTGAGAAAGGGATTTGCGTTTTCTGAGAGAGCCGATTGTATTAAAAATTTTCCAATCCACTGTGATATGCGATACAGACGAGATTTTGAATACTGCCAACTTGTAGCTATGTGTTCTTTAACCTTGTTTACCATATTTTTCTATGTTTCCCTTTCAATGTCTTTCTAATGAATGATCAATTTGAAGTTTATACATCTTTTATAGTTTAGATTGATTTGGTTATCAAATTATTTACATCTTTTCCTATGAAATTGCTATCAGTAATTTTAAGACATGCAGATCATTTGAACCATGATATTTAACACTTCATTAGAAATCTCGTTTTCTTCTTTATTTCCTGTTACAATATGAGATTCTTTCTTGATTAAAGCCTCATATTTTCAGTAGTATTTCTTTGTTATTTTACGATTCTCAAATTGTTTCAAGTCTAGGAAATGGCCTCAACTGTATTTATGTTATTATTTTGAATTTCAAAACTATTTTTCCTATTCTCATCTCTTAAAAAACCGAAGTAACAATTTATCAAATTCTTTCATAACTAATTAAAATTTTACTCCCCATGACTGTCCCAAATAACAGACAGCCCAACATAAAACTTGGTCTCCAAGATCAAACCAGTATTGCTTTAAACCTATTTAATACTATTCTGCAAACAACAACTAACAAGGAAAAATTAGAACGTTCATGGGCTGCTATCGAGAGAGATATTAGCATCCAAGAACAACGGGAAGCTAGAGAGAGACAATTGAGAAATTGATTCTGCTTTACCCTTCTTTTTGATTCTTATCTTTTAATTTCCTTTACCTTTACGGATGCCTTGACGGTATACTTTACAGTCTTAAAGTATGAACTCAGGAACAACACACCCTTTAGGGATCCTTCCTTAGTTTCCTATAACTTTGGGAGGGAAAACAATATTTAATGATGTTATGGTAGTCCAGGATCCCTTGGATTTCGATTTACTCCTTGGGCGAGTTTATGTCTATGCCATGAAAGTTATTGTGTCCACTCTCTTTCATGTGATATATTTACCTAACGATGGAAGAATGGTGAGTATTGATCAACTTTCATTTGTTGGCCCTGACTTGACCATCAACCCAATGACCTCCCTAAATGGTTTTTATATGTAGTCAGTATCACCCCTGCCACAGGTAAATTATGTGGCATTGTCTCCCATGCCTTCATTCTCTGGTGAAGATGACCTAGCTCTGGTAGTTGACATGGTAATCTCTTTGGTAGGGATATTGGAGCTTGATATCCTTACCCCTGACACGACCATCGACATGTGTTCCTTCCAGATAATTCTTCTTCCATCTAGTGAAGATCTCTTGGAAGCCATGACTAAGTTTTGTCCCTTGACATGGTGTCCTTCCAGAGCATTATCCTCTTGGAAGGCATGATCAAGAAGAGGTCACGAGCATAGTTTCTCTTCTATGTGGCAAGCTCGTTAAAAAATGAAACAAAGTTCACGAGCATATTTTTTCCTCTCTGTAGAAAGCTCATTAAAAAATGAAATAGAGGTCATGAGCATAGTTTTACTCTTTATGGCAAGCTCGTTAAAAAATGAAACAAAAGCTACGAGGATAGTTTTCCTCTCTGTAGAAATCTCGTTAAAAAATGAAATAGAAACCTGGGGATTCAACCCAGATACTTGAGCATTATTATTTTCTTATGTCAAGCACATTAAAAAATGAAACAGTCACCTCTCCTATCAAGTCGAGTCTTTCTCTAGATCTCATAGATGTCAAGTCGAGTATTTCATTAGGCCTCATATTTGAACCTTCATTTCATCCTAATTTATCCTTTTTCTCCATCTAGTACATAAATTGGTGACAACCTCAAAGTCTGTGAAAGAAGTGAAGCTTGGGGGGCATGTCTCCAGCCTTTGATGATCATTCTGGAGTTAATCCACTAGAGTTTCAGGCTAGGGGAATACTGAGCTTAGTCTTTGTTCCTTCTCGTTCTTGTAAATACATAAGAATGTAACCGAGTATTCTTTTATCACTTTTTCAGACTTGCATGGATACATGAAAAAGGAACCCCCTGGAGTCTTCTTTAATCTCTTTTCAGACTCTCTAAACATGAAAATATTGTCGAGTGATCTTGCTTCTTTTCACACTCGTTAAAAGGTTTGAAAGGGCGTCTTTCGAGTGGTATCTTATCTCTTTTTCATCCTTGAGAGACTAAAATTACGAAAAAGGACAACGCTAGAGTCGTCTTTAAGTTCTTTTCAGACTCTCTAAATATCAAAAATCATTGAGTTTACCTTCTATGGACTCATTAAAAAAATCATATGTTGAAGGGCCCAGACGAGACCGAAACCTTACTTCTTCCAATTTGTTAAACAAAGGAAGAGGTGCTTACCGAAGGTGAGTTATATCAAGCATGTGTTACCCTCATTGAGCTCATTAAATTAAAAAGAGATACTCGTCTATCTGGATGGGGTAAAAATTGAAGGAAGCAAACCAAGCAGTTTTTGAGAACATTACCAATAATTCTTACAGTTGCCCTTGAACACAGTACTTTGTCTTTGCATACATTTTAATCTGATGAACCTCTACACTAAACCAATCCTCCGAGTTTCCTTACTCCTTTGGGTCACCCGATGAAGGTCACAGTATCCACTGCACCATCATGTTTTGGTCCATGTCATGCTTCTATTGTTGTGCCTCGACGTTCAAGGGAAGTATCTTCCTCGAGAGTCATCCATCACAAATATCTTGTTTCAATACCCATGTCAGTCCATGTTCATTTGATCCACCAATTACATATCTGTGTCAGTTTCATGTCATTGATGGGCGATACATCAAGGCCCTCCTTCGATGAGTCCATTCCTGTCGACTTTAGCACACTATCGAGGAGCTATACATAGAAACCAGTTAGTACCTTGGGACCTGCATGCCTCAATGGAAGGCCTCCTCACAAACGACAGTGGGTTTAAATCATTGACCTCTGATCGAATGATTCCATGGATTTTTGAATTCATCTCATCCATTCAAATTCGTTGGAATGTACTATATTACCTTGGGAATCATTGACATTGTTGGAGGCGCCTTTTACAAGTGGTTGAAATATAATTCTTGCAACCAAAAGTTTATCCCGACATGCGAAGTAGCGATGGATGTTATAGTCACCATCGCTTAACCGTTAAGCAGGTTTATTACTTTTATTACCTCGCACTATCGTGCTTCGGGAGTTACAAGTCGCAAGGTTTCTAAACTTCGATATGCGAAGTCGCAAAACAGTTTTAAAAGTTTACCCAAGTTAGTGTCAGGGGTAAGTCACTTTAAACCCTAATTAAGAACTGTTTGGGTTTCGCGAATCAGTGATCGCTCTCCCAAAAAACTATACCTTCGTAGCCTCGAGTCGCGAAGTCGCAATTTTTATTAATTAATCATGGGTTAATTAAGATCTTAAGTCAGATCACGTTTTTTAAACTAAATTGCATCATCGCGATTTCGGGTTTTGGGGGCTCAAAGGGTAGGAATGAATTCTCCTGATACGACGAATGCTGAAAAAGGGGGATTAAAGACTAAAAAAAACTTAATTAAAGGAGCTAAGTAGGATTAATAGATGCACCAATGGAAACTTTAATGTGCACCGTCTGCGGAGTAATTTTAAATGTTTTTTGCACTGATTTGTGCTATGACTCGTCAAACAATTATGGCATTTATCTGGACTACAGCGAGGTAACAGATAGTAGGATCTCGCTTTTACTACTAAATCTTTCTTCAAGTGATTTGACCATTTTGTTCTCAAGGACACCAGGGTTTTAAATGACTAAGATAAGGGGTTTGTTTCATTATTTCAATTTTATTTCTATTTTGCACGTAGAGCTTTTTCATTAGGATAACTTCTATCTGTATTTAAAATTCTTACTATAGGTGATCTGCGTACATAATTCTCTTTCATGGCTCCACGAAAGGCGTTCAAGGTGGCTGTCGAAAGTTCAGGTCAGGGCTCCGATGTTTTTTCCGATACTTCACCCTGAAGTATTAATACTGTCAAAACCTGGACATACATCTCCGACATTCTTCAGTCTGAATCAGTGAATTGTTCATATGATTCTAGCGATAATGAGAAGGATGATTTGGCCACCAAATACAAAATTGTCATTTAGGCAGAAATGCACAAAATAGAGGCAAGACCATGGCTCCTCCCCTATTATGATATGATTAGATGGGCACTAGACTATGTGGATATCCCAACCAGAACTGTCATCAGTGAGTAGAAGTTGACGATTGGGACTTTTAGACCAGAACATTCACAAGCAATGTATCAATTGTCACCCACACCAAACTTCACGTACAATGCCGAATTTCTAGAAGGTTTCAAGGAGAAGGAATGCGAGCAATATGGAAGAAACCTGTCTGATCTAATCAGGGATTAGGTTTCACACCCCACAAAATTCAGGGCAGATTCTAATGGAATTTATTCAGTCTCCTCCTTAGAGCCACCATTCAGGTATATAGAAATGATGGCCTATAGGTTGTATGGGAGGGAGGACACCACACATTTGTTTCTCCCTTGGGTTCCTCTAAATCATACAGTCATTGAAGTTCTTTCTTTCGACCAGGCCAAACTGTTGTCGGATAGTTTAAGCGGTGAAATTACCAAATATCGAGCACAGAAGGCGAGTGGGAAAGCAACTTCATTTTTCATGTCCGCCTACATCATGGACACCATTTGTTTCATGACACCTTTCCCTCTAATGAGGTGGAGCTGGACTCCATCTAGTACAGAGCCCATCCATGTCTACCACTTGAATATTTGGGAGGATAAGGCCAAAGAATTCATCTACGAGATATTCAACTATGTAATGGTTCCACTACATGTCACCATTTTTGGCCAGCCGCCTTCTAGGATATCAGATAGCGTTGTGACCAGCCTAAGCACCGTGGTATATTGGTATCTAGAGGCGAAATTTTTTTATATCATGGTTTTTGGCACCTCTGTCCCTCCATATGCCCTCCCGCTATTCCTTCTAGATAAGTTATTGTGCCGTGAGATCGCCAGACATTCTGTTCTCAGTGGAATAAGTAAGGAGCTCAAAGGAGTATAAAAAAAGGTATAGCCACCCTTCCCTATTCGTATCAGTGCATATTCCTTGTTATATTTTGGCCATGCCAAAGACGAGGCTGAGGCTCTGGAAGAAATGAAGTTGATGGACATTGAGTTTAAGAAGCATGACCCTAGTAAGGTTGTGAGCAATCACCTAGCAATTTGCAGCCTGAAGAGGTATGAACACGAGGATTCCCCGCATGATGAAATATTCCAGGGCACAAGGTCCTTCGCAAATGTCCTAAGTTGGATTCAAGCCTTTCCACCTGGAGACATGCCCGAATTTTTGAAATTTAGGGAACACTGACAGAGTTGTCTCCCCCAGATTTTACAGGGTGAATCCTCAGAGCTTCTAGTTACAAAGCAGAGGGGAGTCAAAGGTGCAAAGGACTCGAGTCCTAGTGGGGAGAAGGACCAACAGAAAACCAGGGAGGTTGGAACCTCAGATATAGGAGCTAAAGTCCCCCAGAAGCAGGGAGGAAACCCCAAAAAGGGCACACCAGGCAAGAAGGCCCAAGGCCAAGCAAAGATACCTTCGCAGGGATTGAGCGACTCACTTCCGCTCGTGCCAAAAGAGCCTGTTACAGAAGTCACCCCGAAAAAAACATCCAAGAAAATCGACAGTCTGATTGATATTGTCACACCCTTGCAGTTCACAAAGGGGAATCCTGACGAGGGATGGATTTTCAATGAAGAACTGACGCCTATTTCCATAGAGGAGCTGCCTCCCAACAAATTTTTCTTTGACAAGAAGAGAAAGGTCATGGTAAGGCAAGGATTTTATCAAAAAGAGGGCGTAGTAGCTAAAAGATTTAAAATCATAACAGATGGGAAGGCCATGAAAGAGGAAACATTTGCAGAGGAGATAGCCAATCAGTACTCAGTTGGGATTTTGACGGCCCAGTTGAAACGAAAGAACCTCTTGATCAGTAAATTGGAAGCTAAGCTAGCTACTGCCGAAGAGAATGTCAGGGATGAGGTGAGAAGGAGCCTTGAGGAAGCCCAAATAGTCGATCTGCATGAAATTGAGAAGCTCAGTTCTGACCTCGAGCAGGTGCGCCAGTCAACGTAAACTATCCAAACCCAGGTAATCCAACAGGGACAACAAATTATAGAGTTGGAGCCAAAATTGGAGGTGGCCGAGAAACAGGTTGTAGACATAAAAATGTTCAGATCGCAGACCACCAAAATCCGACATAAGGTACTTATGCCTCAACAAAACTTGTTGGAAAAGGTGAGAACCATTCAGAACCATTTCTGGACGATAGAGAAAATATTAGAGAACATTTCTTCGAGAGAAAGAGAATCTAGGGAAACATGGGTCACTTTGAAAGATGTTGTTAAAGCTACAGTGAAGATAGAGATGGTCATCACCTCAAAATTATCCATCGCGGAACAAACCAGAGGTAATATCTTGCTAAAGGTCTAGGAGAAGAACATATCAGAAAGCAGGGGGAGAGCTAACGAAGTAAAGAATTTTTGTGAGGAAACGTTCTCTTTAATAAGTAAAGGTTTTCTAGATCTTGATAAGGAGAGAAGTGTTGGGACACCGGGAAAAATCAATATAGCTAAAAATATGTTGGACATCAAACAAAACATGGAGGAGCAGCAAGTGGAGATATCCTAGATCAGCCAGGATAATATGACCCAAATGGACAAATGGATAGTATAGCCAAGTTTACAATTATGCTCCATCATCGCAGAGGATCGACAAGTGGGAAAGAGTTTACCATAGCTGGTGAAGAATTGTTACACTCTTGAAGCGAGGGACCAAGCAAAGCCTTCCAGGTTGATAGCCCAATTGGTGGAGAGGTGCATCACTTGCACCGAGTAGGCAAAAGGGCAGGCTTCTGGTGTCAAATAATGACAGATGTATGCCTATTCTTTTTTTAGAACCCAAAGAGTAAATAAAGGAAGGTTCTCTTCCCACAGGAAGGAGGACAAAGACAAAGAAGTGAAACACATAAATTTTCCATTTTGTAACTGAAAACTTCTGGAACGATTGAGATTCTAGTGTTTAGAAGTTTGTATAAATATGCATTTTGAAGTGAGAATAAGGGTTGTACCTTTCTTGACCGATTGTACTAGAGACTTTCTCCCTTTTGAAAATTAATACAAAGCAATCCGAAGATTCCTGATTTCGTGAAGACTAAGTTATGAGTTTTGTTTTCTCTGTTATCTTATATTAAGTTTCATTTCACATATGAATTTTTGATGAATGCTTAGCTACAATTTAGTGCAACTTCTACTATGGTGACCAACTTTTAGTCGTCTAATCGCTTGCGATTTTTCCTCTATATCAGTTATCAACAGGTACAAGACCTGTGAACTTTTTATATCTCTATATTTTATACTTTGTCAAATTACTTCTTGCCTTTTTTCTTCTTCTATTTATAGGGAAAGATTCTCCCTTGCTAGGAGCCTCGCATTGTCGTCTGCTTAATGTTTTCTCACATTTCATACATGATTCTTTAAAAAGTTAACTCAATTACGGGAGAAGGCCTTTGGTTTGTGTTCTATATTTAACATCAGATTTCAAAATTTATCTTTTATACGATTAAACAAAAAGTTGAAGTGGCATTTTAAACCTCGAACTTTCTTTTCATTTTTTGTTCCTCCATGACTGCGCCCTTTGCAAGATATCCCAACATCAAACCCGGCCTATCGAATCAAACTAGAATTTCTTTGAACCTATTTGACACCATACTTAAAATCGCCATCACCTGGGTCGAACTTGAACATTCATGGGCCACAATTGAATGGGATATAAGCATCTAGGAATGTTTGGAAGCAAGACAGAGACAGCTTAGAAATCAGCCTTAGCTTCCTTTTTCCCGAAGGTTGTTTTTTACCGTTTTTATCTTTTACTCACTTTCAGATGCCTAGACCTTGTACTTTTTATCATTAAGTACAGACTCTGGAACAACATCTTTCGAGCGCCATTGCCGGGGACCGAAGTTATGAAACCTTTTCCCTAGGAGAACGACATTTTTGCAAGTTTCTACCCTTTGATGGTGAACAAAGTGTGAACACATTTTAAAGGATTTTTCTTTTATCATTCAATTGGAGACTCCACATTTAATTAAGCTGGCATTCAGTCAAAGGAACACCAAACAAAACCTGGATGGTAAACAGACCACTCCCGTTTCCGATCCCGAAAAAATACTAAAAATAAGAGGTTCCCTTAAGCCAACCACTACGGTATACCAGCTTAGGCACACACAACCAAAAGATAAGAATCCTTTTGAACCTCTAACTTCACACAGATCCCCCCCTAAAAAACTCAACCCAAGTTTAACTCTCCCCGAAATTAAAAATGAAATTCATCCGATAACTTTCGGCGTACATAAAGGCGAAAATCCCTCAGTAAATCTAACAGCGATCGATATCCCACCGACTCTTCGGTTAGATTTCCTCACCTCACCGAGTCTCGAGGTGTATACCATAGACTCGGATTCTATGCCCACGGGTTCCCCTGATTACATCTTTTTCAATTCTAAGGAACCAAGTCCTCGCATCCCTTTTCACCCTTCTTGAGTTTTCTCGTTTCTCGAAGAAGCTAAAGATTTGCTTTTAGTGTTCCAGAACCCTCTGTATAACACACCATTATCCTATACAATAATATCGATGGCTACCATCATAGGAGGAGCTGGAGGGGTTTTGGGAGGAGGAGCTAGAGGGGTACCAGGAGGAGGAGGGGGGGCCAAGGGCTGCCCACGCCTCCTAGAGTTTTCACTAAAGTAGCTTCCATATATGCACCTCTGGTCCTTCCTGCCCCTCTTCACAAGCTTCCTGAAAACTACATGAAAAACTTACCTAAATTTATAGGAGAAGGGGACCTGACCACAACAGAACATATAAATTTCTTTGATCATTTCGCAGATATCCTAGGTCTCGAACACGAAGACGTATATTCGAGGTTATTAGTTCAGACTTTCAAAGGACAGGTACGAGACTAGTTTCGAAGTCTACCCGCAGGTTTGATATTATCCTATGATGCCTTAGTAGACTCTTTTCTTAGACAATGGGGCAAAAGAAAATACCATTTGTACTATTTGACCGAGTTCGGGTCTTTAAAGAAAAAAAATTCATAAATTGTTATGGAATTCATTCAAAGGTTTAAGAAGTTATATAATAAGATCCCAGTCAAAGTTAAACCATCCCAACATGCATCCAAGGTAACCTTTGCGGGAGCCTTCGAACCCGATTTCGCACTTCTGTTGAGAGAAAGGAGAGGAGCTACCCTGACCTGAATGCAAGACGACATCATAGAGATTGAATCTAACATGATGGCTTCGGGAAAATTAAAAACAAAACTAGAAACAGGAAACCAAGAAACCAAATGTTTTGGGGAACAAGCGGGACCCTCAGGGCCTAGTAGATCCTCAGATGATAAAATGGATGATATGGATAGGATAATTAAAGAGCTATCAAATAAGATTTCCAAAATGAAGCTAGATCAATCCAAGGGATATCCTTTAATTAAAAGGGAATTTAGAAGAAACCCCAACCCTCAAAATCAACAAAGAAAGATTAAAAACGAAGACCAAAAAATCCAAACTCCCTTAAAAAATGAAATTTTTATAGGAGGAAATGACCTGCAAGATTTCGAGAATCTGGAAGAAGATGTAAACAATTTGGGTGACGACTACACACAACCTCATTTAACTAAAGAATATTATGATAATTCCTTGAACACAGAGAAAATGTCACATAAAGATGTGGACATAAATAACACTGATGTTTCTATCTATCAAGAAATGATCGATTCAATAATAGCTGAGGTCCAACATAAGTACAACCTGAGGCCTAAAAACAAACCTGTGTCGACTACTCAACCCAAGAAAACTCTTCCTAGAGGCGAAATTTATGAGCCTGCCCCAAAGGAGACCGAGATACCTGATAGAAAAATAAAAGAGGTAGATTCGCAGAATCCCAAAGTAAAGGAGGCTAAGACCCAAGCAAAGAAAACTAAGACAACTGAAACACATATACTAGTAAATAAAATCATAGAAAATCAATCAACACAACAAATAAGTTAGAAAATAAGGAGTCTGAGGTTTCAACCAGAGAAACGGACAAAAGTGGGGGAGGTTTCATCCTTGAAAATAAGATAAATAAGATCAAAATACCAATCCCTCTAGTCAAATTAGCAAAGAATCCTGCGTATCGAAAGAAGATAACCAAAATGATACATTTTTCGGATCTAGAAAGCCACTCTGACTTGATAAACTTGGAAGATGATAAGCCTAATATCACTTTTGGTCCACATTTCGAGGGTGCCAGAGACACCGTCGCTCCCTTCTATATTACCCTGAATGTGCATAATCAACTACTACATAACTGCATGCTAGACTCTGGAGCCTCACATAATGTGATGCCCAAGTATATTATGGACAGACTAGGCCTCGAGATCACTAGGCCTTATGGATATCTCTACTCTTTCAATTCAAGAAGAGTTAAGTGCAGGGGTATGATAAAAGATTGAGTAGTCACTCTTGCACAGGTTCCAGTGAAAAGCGTCCTGATGGATGTAGTTATCACCGATATACCTCCTAAGTATGGCTTGCTACTATCTAGGTTGTGGGGAGCCAATCTTGGGGGGTATCTTCAACTAGACATTACCTACGCCATGATTCATGTGTTTGGTGGACAATTTACTCGGCTATACAGGGAAACAAGGTTAGCATACACAGTGAGTGACCCACAAAATCCTAACAATTATCCTATTTATGTTGCCGATCAAGATCTTGGGAATTGCATTTTGTCTTTTGATCATGGTGTAAATAGATATACAGAAGACAATTACATAGATGAAAATGAATCAGTAAAGATAAACGAAGATATGTATAGCACTGGAATTTGGAAAATGTTTTTTGACGATGCCTTGTCGTATGAAGGAGCAGGTGCAGGAGTACTGTTTGTAGCACCTGAAAATGAATTTGTTATTCCTTTCTCTTACAGGCTTCAATGGGATATAAACTACACCAATAACGTATGTGAGTATGAGGCCCTAGTCTTAGGGTTGGAAGCTTCCAGGAAGTTGAACATAAAAAACTTGGAAGTATACAGAGATGCAGAGTTGATAATCAAACAGATAAATTGGCAATACCAAGACAAACATCCAAGATTGAGATCTTACAGGAATTGAGCCTGGGATTTAATCAAAAATTTCTTCTCATCAATAAATGTTCATTTCATCCTGTGCACTGAAAACCTGCAAGCCAATTCATTATCCAAAGCAGCCTCAACGTTTCCCCCCCCCTACAGCTTTCAAACTAAGGTACCACATAGAAGTGAGGAACATACCATGCCTTCCATACCAAACAAAATCCAACACTGGCAAGTGTTTGAGGACGATGAACAAATTAGGAAGTTCCTCAAAATGGTGGATGACTTCGCCGAAACTCACATTGACCAAGAAAACCAAAACGACCACACATGGATCATGCAAGAGGGAGATGATTGCTAGGGGTTCCAGGAAAATATTGCTAATCATTGCATGTTAGTTTTAAAGAACAATCAGATTCCAAAGGGACTAATCCCTCTAGAGACACCATTCGACCAAAATGATATGCCCTTAAAATCTACTTTTCAACCCCAACCAGAAGAGGTTGAAGACTGCGACATAGGAACCAAAGAGGAGCATAGGATAGTAAAAATATCAAAGTATCTCCCTCCTGAGACAAAAAGTAAATATGTTAATTTACTCAAGCAGTATAAAGACATTTCCACTTGGTCATACGAAGAGATGAGGACCTATGAAACCGCTATGATTGAACACAAGATACCCCTAAATCCTGGTGTCAAACCTTTTAGACAAAAACTCAGACAAATCAATCCTATTCTATTGCCCGTGATCGAAAGGGAAGTCAAGAAGCTCCTGGATGCAAAAATCATTGTACCACTGAGATACTCTGACTGGGTAGAAAACCTGGTCCCGGTTAGAAAGAAAAGTGGGGAGATCAAATTGTGTGTTGATTTTAGAAATCTAAATAAATCCTCCCTCAAAGATAATTACCCCCTACACAAAATGGATCACATTTTAGAAAAAGTAGTTGGGGCAAATAGGATTTAGATGATCGACAGATTTTCTAGGTACAATCAAATTGCTATCAACGAGCATGATAAAGAAAAAACAACCTTCACCACCCCTTGGGGTACATTTATGTATGACAAGATGCCTTTTGGTTTAATGAATGCAGGTGCTACTTTCCAACGCACTATGGATATCTCTTTCATCGGAAAAAGGAACAAATTTGTGGTTATCTATCTTGATGATCTAACCATTTTTTCTAAATCCGATGAAGATCATCTGATACATCTCAAGAAGATGTTTGAGAAATGCCGCAAGTTTGGTTTGTCTTAAAACCCCAAAAGGTCTCACTTTACTATGAAAGAAGGTAAACTCTTGGGCCATATTGTGTCTTGATATGGAATTAAAAGTGATCCTAAAAGAGTTGAAGCTATAGACACAATAAGTATCCCTAGGAATGTAAAAGAGATTTAGTCATTCTTAGGAAAACTAAGTTTTTTGAGGAGATTTATCCCAAACTTTGTTGAAATCATGAAGTTGATCACAGATATGCTAAAGAAGAAGAACAAAGTGAAATGGACATCAGAAGCCAAAGCATCATTTGCATGCATCAATAAGAGAGGCACCCGTACTTGCAAGCCCTGATTATCTAAAGGATTTTCTCATTTTCTCATTCACCTCGGAACACACACTCTCCATGGTACTCCTCTAGAAAAATGAAGAAGGTTTCGAGAAACCAATAGCCTTTTTTAGCAAAAGTCTTAGAGACGTTGAACTCTGATACGATATAATGGAAAAGAAAGCATATGCTATGGTGAAAGCGTTAAAGGCTTTCAGAACCTACGTGTTACATTCCAAGGTAATTGCATACATACCCACCAATTCCGTAAAATACATTTTGGTTCAGTCCGACAGTGATGGGAAAAGGGGACGATGGCTTACTAAAATTCAAGAATTTGACCTGGAGATAAAATCGACGAGACTAGTAAAGGGACAAGGTTTGGCAATGCTCTTAGCTGAATCCAATTTTAGAGCCCTCAGGACAAATGGCCTACAGGGATGTGAAGATTGTGTGGACATGAACGATCTTGGTGAAAAAATAACTGCCAATAGAATCGAAGAGAAGTTTGCCTCGTCAGATTGGTATAAATACATAGTGTCCTACCTGCTGACCTTGAAATTCCCGAGTGACTTATCCCCATCTAAAGCTAGGATGTTAAAGCTGCATGCGGTGAAGTACTGTATATCCGAAATTCAATTGTATTGGAAAGACCCACTAGGCTTCTTGTTGGTTTGTTTAGTTGAATCAGAAACAAAGAAGGTCATAAATAAATTTCACGAAGGAGTGTGAAGAGGACATCACACCTAGAGGGAAACAGCTTATAAGATCCTGAGGGCAGGATATTATTGGCCCAAACTATTCCCATACGTCAATGCCAAAGTCAAATCCTGTAACCCTTGCCAATTGTTCACAAGAAAGCACAAACTCCCAATGCTACCATTGGTGCCGATCAAAATGAAAGCCCCTTTTCAACAATGGGGACTAGATTTTATAGGAAAAATTAACCCTCATTCTAGCACTCAACATAAATGGATCCTGACTGTTACATATTACTTCACCAAATGGGTGGAGGCTATTCCAACTAGAAAGGCAACGGATTTGGTGGTGATGGATTTCCTAGAAGAGAACATTTTCTCTAGATTCGGCTGCCCCCGAAAGATAGTCACAGATAATGCCCAGGCATTTAAATCTATGGCCATGGTCAGCTTTTTCCAAAAGTACAATATCGTGCTCGGTCATTCCACGACATATTACCCCCAAGGAAATGGTCTAGCCAAATCTTCAAACAAGAGTCTAATCTCTATAATTAAGAAAGTGTTAAGTGAAAACAAAAAATCTTGGCATGTGCATTTGAAATACGCTTTGTGGGCAAATCGGATAGGTACAAAAAAATCTATCGACACTTCTCCTTTCCAAATTCTATATGGGACCGATGCAGTATTACCTATAAATCTAGTGCTTCCCGTAATGAAAATTTGGCAGGATGAGAAAGACGAACCAAATCATGTCTCGAGAAGAATGAACCAGCTGATTAAAGTTCAACAACATAGGGATGAAGTGGACGAAAGGCTGCATAAATACTAGGACAACATGAAAGCAGTATTTGATCGTAAGGCCAAGGATAGAGAATTTATCCCAGTGATTTGGTTTTGAAATGGGATGCTAGGATGGAAGACTCGACAAAACATGGTAAATTTGATCATATCTGGTACAGACCGTTCAGAGTCACAGCTCCTGAAGGGAAAAATTCGTTTCTATTAGAGAATTTGGATGGTAAAATCCTCAACGCCTCTGTCAACGGGCATTATTTAAAACACTATATGCAATAAATGGTTTCCAAAATTTCCACTATATATACCGGTTTGTGTTTTCTTTTTATTTCACATTTTTTCTTTGGTAAGTCTACTTTCATCACAAATAAAATAGGTCAGTGTTTTTCTAGAAGTAGGGATACAAAATTTTCAAGGCATTCAATTCCTTTATAGCCCTGATACTCTTCGTGTTGTTCCCTTGAAGGATCCTGGCTTGCATCCCAAATGAGAGAAAGGAATAAACAGATGGTCATATATCGGAGAATCAATTCACCAAAAAATAGGTGATAGAAAAAAATTTCCGTTATTTTAGAAGAGAATGAAATGGTAAGGCAAAGGTATGAGTTCCAAAGATGTCTATTTTTCAAACAAGTATCGCTAAAGTGCCATGACGCTCTCATAAGTATGTTGTTTTCGCCTGATATGTCATTAAAAGAATGACTTCTTACTCTGGGTCCTAAAAGTTTCACCCGGATAAAGATAAGAGTTAATTAAAATAAGCAGAGGGAGTAAAGCATCTCCGAGAAAGGGTTCCAAGAGTCGGGTTTAATCCATGACCTCTATTTTTCTAAATCCAGGCCTTTCTCCATCGCCCTTTTTTTGTCCCCGGATTTACCTTCTTCAAAACCAAACACTTTTCTGTGTTTCCTACAGGGGAAGAAGAGGTGACGTTTTAGCTTTGGAAGTTGGAAAACAGACCTTGGAAAGTAAGCCAGTCCTCATAAACTCCTCAGTCTCTGACTAAACAAAGTTATGCGTAGGTTGATCCTGACTCTTCTAGGTTTTTTAACAGTCTTTGAAGGATTGGGGCTTGCTTAAAGGAAGGCCCCCGGAAGTATTTTTTCCCATTTTCCCTCCGAGCTAAGGTGTTTTGAAAGTTAAAATAAGGTTGGCCCCGAGTAATCAAAGCAAGTTGACAGACCTCCATTGCGAATATTACATAGATATCATCCCTGATATGCCTTATACAAATTGATTGCCCCCACTTTGTGTTTAAAAAGTAAAATATAAGACAAATGGTGAAAGGAAATTCATATTTGATTTCCCCCATATAGTCCAAGAAGACGATGAAATGAAATTCATAAATGATTGCCCTCGTCTCAGCATTTAAATGCATAATTATGATTCAAAGTGGTGAAAGGAAATTCAGTAAAAAGGGCCAGATAACTTCACCGGGGTAATGAACAGGCTCGCTGGTAGTGAAGCAATATATGACATATCTATAAGGCTATCAT
>ML802387.1:250871-268465 GCA_009831015.1 Picea engelmannii
TACTTCGTTTTATGCAAGACAAAATCCGCAGGATCTGTTGAATTTCCTAGGACTGTTTCGATTATCTTAAAGCAGACCTAAATTCAGTATCAAGAAGGAGAAAGTCATCGAAAAGGCTGCAGCTGAGTTTAGAATGCAGTTGAATGTTGAAAATCTTTTCAGAGGTAAAGACGAAATCTCTTTTTCCCTCTGTATCCCTTTCCTCTAACAAGTTTCATGGAAAAAAAACAAATGATTCCATTTACCCAATACAGGCACATGGTCTATTGTTCTTCTCGTCTCATAGGAAGACGTGATCCCTAGTTGGAGCGTATGTTGGAGCCACCTTTTACAAGTGGTTGAAATATAATCCTTGCAACCAACAGTTTAACCCGACATGCGAAGTAGCGATGGTCGTTATAGTCACCGTCGCTTAACTGTTAAGAAAGTTTATTACTTCTATTACCTCGCGCTATCGTGCTTCGAGAGTTACAAGTCACAAGGTTTCTAAAATCCGATATGCGAAGTCATGGAATAGTTTTAAAAGTTTACCCAGGTTAGTGTCAGGGGTAAGTCACTTTAAACCCTAGTTAAGCATTGTCGGGGTTTCACGACTCAGGGATTGCTCTCCCAAAAAACTATACCTTCGTAGCCCTGAGTCGCAAAGTCGTGATTTTTATTAATTAAGCATGGGTTAATTAAGAGCTTAATTAGATCATGTTTTTTAAACTAAATTGCATCATCGCGATTTAGGGTTTTGGGGGCTCAAAGGGTAGGAGTGAATTCTCTTGATACAGAGAATGCCGAAAAAGGGGGATTAAAGACTAAAACAAACTTAATTAAAGGAGATAAGTAGGATTAATCGATGCATCAATGAAAACTTTAATATGCACCATCTGCAGAGTAATTTTAAATGTTTTTTGCGCTAATTTGTGCTATGAATCGTCAAACAATTATGGCATTTATTTGGACTATGGCGAGGTGACAGATAGTAGGATCTCTCTTTTACTGCTAAATATTTCTTCAAGTGATTTGACAATTTTGTTCGCAAGGATACCAGGGTTTTAAATGACTAAGCTAAGGGGTTTGTTTCATTATTTAAATTTTATTTCTATTTTGCGTGGAGATCTTTTTCATCGGGATAACTTTTGTCTGTATTTATAATTCTTACTATAGGTGATCTGCGTACATAATTTTCTTTCATGGCTCCACGAAAGGTGTTCAAGGCAGCTGCCAAAAGTTCAGGTCAGGGCTCTGATGTTGTTTCTGATACTTCACCCCGAAGTATTAATACTATCAAAACCTGGACATACATCTATGACATTCTTCAATCCAAATCGGTGAATTGTTCAGATGATTCTAACGATAATTATAAGGATGATTTGGCCACCAGATACAAAATCGTCATTCAAGCATAAATGCACAAAATAGTGGCAAGACCACGGCTCCTCCCCTATTATGATATGATCATATGGGCACTAGACCATGTGGATATCCCGACCAAAACTGTCATCGGTGAGATGAAGGTGACGATTGGGACTTTTAGACTAGAACATTTGCAGGAAATGTATCAGTTGTCACCCACACCAAACTTCGCATACAATGCTGAATTTATGGAAGGTTTCAAGGAGAAGGAATGTGAGCAATATTGCAGAAACTTGTCTGATCTGATCAGGGATTGGGTTCTACACCCCGCAAAATTCAGGGCAGATTCTAATGGAATTTATTCAGTCTCCTCCTTAGATCCACCATTCAGGTATATAGCAATGATGGCATGTATGTTGTATGGGAGGGAGGACACCACACATTGTTTTCTCCCGTGGGTGCCTCTGATTCATACAGTTGTTGAAGGTATTTCTTTTGACTGGGCCAAACTGTTGTCAGACAGTTTAACCGGTCGAATTACCAAATATCGAGCGCAGAAGGTGAGTGGGAAAGAAACTTCATTTTTCATTTCTTCCTACATCATGGACGCCATTTGTTTCATGATGCCTTTCCCTGTAATGAGATGGAGCTAGAATCCATCTAGTACATAGCCCATCCATGTCTACCACTTGAAGCTTTTGGAGGATAAGGCCAAAGAATTCATCTACGAGATCTTCAACTGGGTAATGGTGGCACTGCATGTCACCATTTTTGGCCAGCTACCTCCCAGGATATCAGATAGCGTTGTGACTAGCCTAAGCATTGTGGCATATTGGTATCTAGAGGCAAAATTTTCATATATCAGGGTTTTTGGCACCTTTGTCCCTCCATATGCCCTCCCTCTATTCCTGCCAAATAAGTTATTGTGTCGTGAGATCGCCAGACAGTCTATGCTCGACGAGATAAGCAAGGAGCTCAAAGGAGTATAAAAAAAGGTATGGCCACCCTTCCCTATTCGTATTGGTGCATATTCCTTGTTAGATTTTGGCCACGCCAAAGCCGAGGCTATGGCTCTGGAAGAAATGAAGCTAGTAGACATTGATTTTAAGAAGCATGACCCTAGTAAGGTTGTGAGCAATCACCTGGCAAGTTGCGGCCTGAAGAGCTATGAACATGAGGATTCCCCACATGATGAAATATTCTGGGGCACGAGGTCCTTCATGGAATTCCTAGTCAGATTCAAGCCTTGCCACCTGGAGACATGGACGAATTTTTGAAATTTCGGAAACACTGACAGAGTTGTCTCCCCCAAATTTTATAGGGTGAAGCCCCAGAGCTTCTAGTTACAAAGCAAATAGGAGCCAAAGGTGAAAAGGACTCGAGTCCTAGTCGGGAGAAGGACCAAGGGAAAACCGGGGAGGCTGGAACCTCAGAGCTAGGAGCCAAAGTCCCCCATAAGTAGGAAGGAAACCCCGAAAAGGGCGCGCCAGGCAAGCAAGCCCAAGGCCAAGTAGAGATACCTTCGTAGGGATTGGGCAACTCACTTTCGCTCGCGCCAAATGAGCCAGTTACAAAAGTCACCCTGAAACAAACATCCAAGAAAATCAGTAGTCTAATTGCTATTGTCACACCCTTGCAGTTCACAAAGGGGAATCCTGACGAGGGATGGATTTTCAATGAAGAACTTATGCCTATTTCTGTAGAGGAGCTTCCTCGCAATGAATTTTTCTTTGAAAAGAAGAGAAAGGCCATGGTAAGGCAAGGATTTTATCAAAAAAGGGAATAGTAGCTAAAAAATTTAAAATCATGACAGATGGGAAGGCCACGAAAGAGGAAAAATTTGTAGAGGAGATAGTCAGGATGCTATGGGATTATGCTACAACCAATCAGTACTTAGTTGGGACTTTGACAACCCAGTTGAAATGAAAGAACATCTTGATCAGTAAATTGGAAGCTAAGGTAGCTACTTCCGAAGTGAATGTCAGGGACGAGGTGAGCAAGAACCTTGAGGAAGCCCGAACAACCGACCTGCGTGAAATAGAGAAGCTCAAGTCCAACCTCAAGCAGGTGCGCCAGTCGACGCAAACTAGCCAAACACAGGTATGCCAGTAGGGGCAATAGATTATAGAGTTGCAATCGAAATTGGAGGTGGTCGAGAAACAGGTTGTAGACCAAAAAATGTTCAGATCGCAGGCCACCAAAATCCAACATAAGGTACTTACATCTCAACAAAACTTGCTGGAAAAGGTGAGAACCATTCAGAACCATTTCTGAACGATAGAGAAAATATTAGAGAACATTTCTTTGAGAGAAAGAGAAGCTGGGGAAGCATGGGTCACTTTCCAGGACGTTGTTATAGCTACAACGAAGATAGAGACGGTTAGCACCTCAAAATTATCCATCGCGGAACAAACCAGAGGTAATATCCTGCTAAAGTTCTCGGAGCAAAACATATTGGAAAGCAAGGGGAGAGCTAACGAAGTAAAGAATTTTTGTGAGGAAACTTTATCTTTAATAAGTAAAGGTTTGCTATATATTGATAAGGAGAGTAATGCTGGGACACTAGGCAAAGTCAATATAGATAAACATTTGTTGGACATCAAAGAAAACATGGACGAGCAGCAAGTGGAGATATCCCAGATCAGCCAAGTTGATATGACCCAAATGGACAAATGGCTAGTATAGCCAAGTTTACAATTATGCTCCATCATCGTAGAGGGCTGACAACTGGGAAAGAGTTTACCATAGCTGGCGAAGAATTGTTACACTCTTGAAGTGAGGGACCAAGCATAGCCTTCCAGTTGGTGGAGAGGTGCATCACTTGCACCGAGCAGGCAAAAAGGTAGGCTTCTGGTGTCAAATAATGACAGATGTCTACCTATTCTATTTTTGGAACCCAAAGAGTAAAGAAAGGAAGGTGCTCTACCTGCAGGAAGGAGGACAAAGACAAATAAGTGAAATGTATAAATTTCCCATTTTGTAACCGAAAATTTTTGGAATGATTGAGATTCTAGCGTTTAGAAGTTTTTATAAATATGCATTTTGAGGTGAGAATAAGGGTTGGACCTTTCTTGGTCAATTTTAATAGAGACTTTCTCCCTTTTGAAAATTAATACAAAGCAATCTGAAGATTCCTGATTCCATGAAGACTGAGTTATGAGTTTTTCTTTCTCTGTTATCTTATATCAATTTTCATTTCACATATATATTTTTAATGAATGCTTAGCTACAATTTAGTGCAACTTCTATTGTGGTGACCAACTTTTAGTCGTCTAATTGCTGACAGTTTTTCCTCTGTATCGACTATCAGCAGGTACAATACCTATGAACTTTTTAGATCTCTATATTTTATGCTTCGTCAGATTACTTCTTGCCTTTTTCTTCTTCTGTTTACAGGGTGAGATTCTCCCTTGCTAGGAGCCTCGCATTGTCGACTGCTTAATGTTTTCTCACATTTCAGACATGATTCTTTGAAAATTTAACTTAGTTACAGGAGAAGGCCTTTGGTTTTTTTTCTATCTTTAACATCATATTTCGAAAGTTCTCTTTTATACAGTTAAAGAAAAAGTTGAAGTGGCATTTTAAACCTTGAACTTTCTTTTCATTTTTTGTTCCTCCATGACTGTGCCCTTTGCAATACATCCCAACATCGAACCTGGCCTATCAGATCAAACCAGCATCGCTTTGAACCTATTTGACAACATACTTAAAACTACCATCACCCGGGTCAAACTCGAACATTCATGGGCCGCAATTGAACAGGATATAAGCATCCAGGAACGTTTGGAAGTGAGATAGAGATAGCTTAGAAATAAGCCTTAGCTTCCTTTTTATCGAAGGTTGCTTTTTCTCCTTTTTATATTTTACTCACTTTTGGATGCCTAGACCCTTTACATTTTAGCCTTAAGTACAGTCTCTGGAACAACAGACATCAATGGTGATTTCCCTTGCACTTGTTAACGATTTACCTCATTGACTGGCAATCAAGTGGTTTCTTCCATGTTCGACATCAGGACATCTATTCACATGGTTAGATTTGTATGACATAGAGATCAGTAAGAAGACCCTTGGGTTGAGTGATCACTCTGATATATACTTTCCCCAGGTTGCGATAGAGTTTCCTTTGAATGTTGACGCTGTTAGCACTTGGTAAATTTCCTAGAGGTTGAAAGAGAAGAAATCCACAAAGGTAACTTTATCCAACCACTTTTAAAGCTGGGATCTAGCCCTTCCAGATTCAGAGAGGGATCTCTCTATATGATTTAGCTATGTTTCAATTTTATATATTAGGCTAGGTAAAGAAATCTGTAGGTTATGTTGTCAAAGTGTTTTTAAATTGGTTGAGACAGTCTACACTTCCATTGGGCTATGGGGTCTGTATTTAATTAAATATGAAATACCACCAGAAACGAGAAAAGAAAACTTCCACAGGGTGAGATAATATACTCACTGGATCTTTTAGTAGATTAATTGATGGTCAGAAGAAAAGATGAGAAAGATAAATTCAACTAAGAAGCAGTTAAGAATTTCTTAATTGAAAACATCAGAAGATAAACATTAAAATCTTTAAAGTCGGAAACAGGGTATCCAAGATAAATCTTGCAACGTACGTTACTCTTAATGATTAGTTTCAGAAAACAAAATGATCACAAAGAAAGAATAACATTCAACTTAGAGAATAACATCACCAGTGAATACACACAAGAATACTGTAAAAGTGCCTCCTTTTCATTAATGGTAGATCTCTTCAAAAAAAATAGTTACAGTTTGATAGCTTTAGGGTGTAAAGATCAACAACAACTCAATACTTCGAAAGGTGAAGTATTTATAACTCAAATTACAAACGTTCCTGTCATAATTGATCAGGATGTGCTCATTCTATTTTTAGTCTAACTAATTTAACTAAACAAAACTGCTTGATGACTTGGTACAACTGCATACAGAATTTTTGGGGTAGGCCGTTGGCGAGGTTCCTGAACAACCTCTTCTGACTCGACAAGTGACTGGACCTGGACAGCTCATCTTCTAATCGAGCAGATCACAGAGTTCCTCCCATATGATATGACTAGGCACAGTGACTTTGAGCAGTCTCCGATACACTTCGTCCATTTCCGTATACTTAGCGAATATGGGCTTAGTGAGGAATATGTATCGAATATCGTGTTGGATACTGATGTCAAACTGAAGAGCATCCAGGAAAGCTTTTCCGGTGATGCTCCCTTGTATGCCTGCGAACTTTGAACTATCCTTGGACACCTCAGCCAATCTCTTCTTATAATCCAAAAGTGTCATCAGTTTATCATTAATAACTTTCAGACCAGGTAGACCTTTCTTTTGGAGAGCCTCAATCTTATTAAAAAACTTTTGTACCCCCTGGTCCATGATCTGAACCTTTTCTTCCAGTTGAAGCATTAGACTTCTCTTGGTCAAAACTCTTTTGACCTCAAGGATGGTCTTTGTTCTGTCTTCTATCTTCAGCTCTTCTAGCTCTTCTCTGGTCTTGGAATTGAGGAATTTGATGATATCATTTGCCTGAGATGGTCTATCTACCAATTCTACTCTGATCTTCTCAATAGCCTGTTTACTCCTCTGGACCAACTCGTTCTACTCAAACATGATTTGGATCATGGGCCAGATCTCATTTATGGACTTGGTGATGTCTGTCCATACATTCTCTTTGACCTCAGCCAAAGTCTTACCTGCCATTGTTTGCTTTTGGAGCTGTTGTAGCTCCTTCCTGGGCTGCTAAGTTACCTGCTTTTCTTTGGATAGACTGGTTTGGAAGGAAGTTTTGAGTTCCTGGAGGTTCTCAACTTCCTTCTTAAGCCTGTTGATCTCTGTCTCTTGCAGGTTCATCTTTTCCATGGATCTGGAGAGGTCGGTTGTTCCCTCTTGTGGTGTCACTGGTGTTGCAGATGGGATTGTTGTTACTGTTGTTGTGCTCATCCCTGAGATTGGGATGGCAGTCAATGGGATGGATTCCATAGACTTCATCTACTCTTTCTCCTTTAGAAATTTCTCCATCTCTGCTTCCATTTCCTTGAGCTGGGCGTTCTGCTCCATGAGCAGCTTGAGCATTTCATCCTTCTCGCCTTCCTTCTCTGCTATCTCCTTAGCCTGTGAGTCCTCTGTGGGTGAGAGTTTCAACTGTTTCCTCAATGAAGCGATTTCTGCGTTCTTTTTCTTTATCATCTCCTCTGTAGCTTTGACATTTGAAGGATTGTAGCCGATCTAGAGGACCATATCCTCCAAAGTTTTGATTCTGTTGTCCTTCGTAAAAGAAGATATCTTCTCTGGATTGAACTACATTTGAGCATTGTTGAGCGACACCTGTAATTTTGTTGCAGAGGTAGAAGCATGTGCCAATGTGTGAAAAACCATCTCCCCTGTCTGTTTATGCAAATCCATATGATCTGCTGGGTGCACGCCCTTCGTCTGGAACTCAAAGGTGGCTCTCTTGTAGTCTGTGATTACCTTGGGATCTGGTACCTGTGCCTGTAGGAAAGCCATGTGCATCCTGCCTCTTTCTGTGTCAAATGAAGACAACAGCATATGCTGTGCGATGGACGATTGCTTCTGAAACTGGGCGTAAGTACTGCTGGTGAGGGTCTGGTTACTTTTCTTGATCAGCTTGTACTTCTCAAAAATGCCCAAGTTGGGCCCAGTCTTGCCTGGCTGAGTGTCTAATGGAGAGTCTGTGGATTTCTTTGACACTGTTGTGGTGATTTCCTTATGTTGACTCGAGCCGAAAGGTGGAATGACAGGCTTGATTATTGTGGTAGGCAGGGCCTCTTGTTCTATAGCTGGACCAGGCACTGAAATTGTCTTGGGCCTCTTAGTGTGCAATTGGAACTCTTCTGATGATACCTCCTTGACAGGCGGAGATAAATCTTGTCGAGGCCTTTTTTCCTTAGGGACTTGGGGTGTGGTCATTGGTGTCACAGTGGTCGGGGGAACCTGCTGTTCCACTTCAATCAAGCTGTCAGGCACCCACACTGTCTGATTGGCAAATTTTTCGATCTCGGGCTTGGACTCTTGAACATACGGGATATTTTTGTTCTTGACCCTCATCTCTGAGATGATCCCATAAGGATCATAGTGCCATGTGAAACTCATAAAGAACTTCATTTCTTTCAGCATCCTATCAGCTTCTTCTCTGGCGCCCTGATTGTTACAGATGAAGGAGCCAATCTGCCCCTTGATTCGAAGCTGCTGCTTTTTCTTTAATGATACGAAATGGATCTCATCTGAATTCATGATTTGTCTTATATACTCTAAAGCAAAAATTCTTACCAGCAAATATTTGGGCAGCTTGTAGGGCGCCAACTCGCACCCGAATACTTTGATCTCAGTGTGGTTTTGATACAGGTACCAATTCCCTTTCTTTGTGTTGTCAGAGAGAAGTACAATTCTCTGGACCTCGTCGTTTATTAGTGGCTCGGGCCTACCACTCAACATGCTTACCACAGGGTGGTAGAAAATATCAATAAATGCCTTGAAGCTATACTCTGTGGAGTTGTGCTTCAACAAAGATGTCCACGTTGTGACTGGCTAAGGCCTTCCATCTGCGTCCATTTTCTGCATAGAAAAACTGAATTTATCTACTTGATAGAAAACAAACATGTAGGCCAATATAGACGAATATCTGAACATGCCTTCCATGCCAAAATTCACGAACTGTTCGTGAATATTGTCGGCCAAGAAGGTATTGAAATCAAACTGTGTGGTGGGTTTTTCATCAGTCCAAAAAATGGATAGAAAACCCAGAATGCGCTCATCTACCCACTAGTCGGAATAGTACCCTAACAGAGCACAAAGGGAGGAAATGACCTGGTTTCCCTTGGTGGAGAACATGGATGACGGGTAAGGTGGATTGGTGGAAGGGAATTGAGCAGAGGTGGGAAGGAATAGATCGAATATTTGATCTCTCTGGGGAAAGGTCATCTTCTGATACAACTCTGTAAGGATCCCTAGGTTGAAAGGAGAAGCGGAATCAGCACGGGGAATTTGCATCATTTGGTCAATGTCTTCGGGAGTGATGAAGAACAGGACGTCTCCGGATGAGGAGATGACGGCCCTCTAGTCAGGAATATAATGGGCTTGGCATTTGAGGGTGAATTTGGGGAAGTGGTGGATCTAGGGAAAAAGGTACAGAGGCGAATTTGACTCCCAGAGTCCAATTTCATCGCTCTGGTCTAGGAACACCTCCCTGCGCCATGACTGGAGGTCTGAAAAATCGAAATCACACTTGGTATCAGCGATCAATTTGTCTTTATCGACCAATGGGATTTTGTCCAGGTCGACAAGAGGAGGAAGAAAAGGATTCTCTTCTCCTTCTGCTAGTCTTGGCTTTGACACCATCTCTGCAACAATACCTACAAATAAACACGAAGTTAGTGGGGTCGACTGACTGTGGATGAAGGCGATGAGAATGAAATGGAGGGGTAAGAGGTAGATTTTCTGGTGCGATGGAGGAAATAGTGAATGGAGGGGGAAAACGGTAGTTTTATTTAAATATGGGGTCGGTTTGGCGTGGGAGACAGGTCAACAGGATAACGGATATGTTATCTTGTAATAAATGGACAACGGGCCACTTGGGGGTGAGATGGTAGGTGACGGTGGCCAAAACATACAGATGGGTGACGTGGAGGCTAGGGATTGGAGGTAAAATTCACGATAGGGGGCTGGTCATGAGTGAAAAAGGGTAAGGGAATGACAACATTCTAGGATGGGACATAACTTGGGAACAAGCGGAACAAGTGGCATCAGTGGAAAATGACATCCCTGAGTGACGGAGGTTGTCAGATTGCATATGGTGAAAAGACTTCAGGACCAATAGATTTATGCCACCTATGAAAAGGGGCCCGCTGGAGGGAAAAATCCATTCCAAACCCCCCCCCTTTGATTAAAAGCAGAACATCAGGGGGGGTCCGAAAACCTTTTTAGACCGTTGATCTACGCACCCGTTTCCAGGCCGCAGATCTTAGCGTGCTCTTCAATACTCATTCCGAACGCCCCCCTCGGTTAAAGGCAGAATGGACGGGGGGGTCCGTAATCCAATTTGGACCGTCGATTTAAGCGCTCTTCCCTGGGTCGTCCAGATGTGCGCCAATGTTATTATCGATTCCATACCCCCCCCCTTGGTTAAAAGCAGAATGGTCAGGGGGGTCCGAAATCCTCTGTGAATCGTAGATCTAAGCGTCGTGATCGGGACTGTTGATACGTGCAGGAAACATAAATCAGGAGCGGAGAACACATGCGTTGGGGGGAAAACTTAGGATAAAATCATTTTAAGGGTTTTTTCTTCAAATTTTCAAAGAGACACCACCATGGGGCTTCGACCAAACTATTCTTAGGCATTTGAGACATGGTGTAACATTTTTCATCAAGCTGGTTTCATTGGGGTGAAACAAATGAAGCAACTAACCTACATGCTAACCTATCTTCCTAGGACAATTAACCCAGATTAAAATTTTGGGTTAAGAAATTACTCTACCTAAGGGCTATTTGACCAGGATTAGACAGTCTGGTCAGATTTATTCACTTATGTAACCTAAGGGATATCTGACTAGGATTAGACAGTCTAGTCAGATTTATTCACTAACCTATCAACATTAAATTTAAAAAGAACTTGGCCATGCTTGAAAGGTATGGCCAAGTTACTATTATTGCATGGGGCTTTCATTTCAATTCTTTTATGCCCTCTTTTTCTTTTTTCTTTTTTCTTTTTTTTTTCTTTTTTCTTTTTCTTTTCTTTTTTTCTTTTTCCTTTCTTTTCAAATTATTTGCAGAATGAAAAATCATTTGTCAACAAATACACTAGATACAGATAATATCCCAGTCACCAGTTGATTCCCATAATTTATGGGGTGATAACAATGGCTCCACCTGGGGATGGTACTTCCCTGTGAAGTGCCAATAATCCTGGTTCCTGTAATCCTGAAAGTTTCTGCTTAGCAGCCTTTGTTGGTTTTATTCTCAAAATTTTTAAAAACAATGGTTAGTATCTTAGGGCCTTCTCTTCGGGCTTCAACCAACTGACTAATGTTCCTCACTAAGAAAATGCAAGTAAAAATGAAAATTAGAATGGTATGTACAATGGAGAGTGAGCACTCAAATCTTCTACTGAGGTGGGACATAATGTTTCATCATTCTACCATTCACAGGTGCTCCTGGCAGATCTGACCCATTGGCGTTGTTTAACATGAAAGTATTGTTTCCCCTGAAGGCTTGAATCATGTATGGCCCTGTCCACAGATTATAAAATTTACCATGCTTTCCCTTTTCCTCATTCCTGGCATCCCATCTTAACACCAAATCTCCTAGCTCAAAGTCATCCTCCTTGGTTCGTTTGTCAAAGATATTCTTGATGTTTTCTTGGATGACCTATGTTTTGTTGAAAACATCTTCCCTAGACTGCTACAACTGGATCAATTGGTTGATCCTTCTCTGTGAATCATTTGGCTCAGCTTGTACCTCTTGAAGTAACTTCATGACAGGGACTCCTAAAGAAGTGGGGAAAACTGCCTCTGTACCATAGACCAGTTGGTATGGTGACATACCAATCGACCTTTTGGTGGTCAGTCTGTCAGCCCACAAAGCGAACACCAACTTGTTGTGCCATGATTTCTTGTTTTCCTGCAATGTTTTCTTGATGATATTTACCAAATTTTTGTTTGAATATTCCGCCAACCCATTCCCCTGAGGGTAGTAGGTTGTGGAATGCCCCAAACCAATGTGATACTGGTTGCAGAAATCTATGAGTTTATTCGACCGAAAGGCAGCTGCATTGTCAGTTATAATCTTTCTAGGACAACCAAAACGAGATAAAATATTATTTTCAAGGAATTTGATCATTACTGAGTCAGTGGCTTGCCTGCTTGGTACTGCCTCGATCCATTTGGTAAAATAATCGGTGGCAATAAGAATTAACCTATGTTGGCCTGAAGAAGGTGGGTGTATTTATCCAATGAAATCGAGTCCCCATTACTGGAAAGGGGCTTCAACTGAGATAGGTTTCAGAGGTAGAGGAAGGAGTTTCCTTTTGCCTTCAAACAATTGACACTGGTGACATGCTGTTACCTTTTGATGTACATTGGCAAACAGGGTGGGCCAATAGAATCCATATCTGAGTATTTTGTTAGCTGTGACCTTCCAGTTCAAATGGCCACCACATTCACCTGCATGAAACTCTTGCAACACTTTATCAGCTTCATGTTTCAGTAAACAATTTAACAGAATGCCTGCAGGGTCTTTCCAATACAAATTGCCTTCTAGAACACAGAATTTCAAAGCTTGCAACTTCAAAAATATAGCTTTAGTCTTATTCAAACCAGGGGAAGCTTGTAAATTTTTCAAAACGAAAATAAGGTCTGCGTACCATGGAGAGTTTAGAAATACCTCTCTCACGTTTGGAGTTGCCATCTCACCCTATTCATCTGCCACATCTAGAAAATTTATGTCAAGAGCATGAAAGTTTGATTCAGCCATTAATTTAGCAAGGCCTTGACCTTTAATTAGTTTCGTGGCCTTAATCTCTATATCGTATTCTAAAATGGCAGCAATCCATTTTCCCCTTCTTCCATCAGGGTTGTCCTATGTCAAAATATCTTTTACTACAGCGTTCAGAACATATGCTATGTTGTGTGAATGAAGAATGTAGACTCTAAAGTCTTTTATGGATTTTACCAAAGCAAAAGATTGCTTCTCCATGATATTGTAATTCAGAGCATCATCTCTTAATGCTTTGCTAAAGAAAGCTATGGGTTGTTCATACCCTTCTTTGTTCTTTTGCAGTAACACCGCTGCTATAGTATGTTCGGACGCGAAAGAAAAAAGATAGAAATCTTTAGTAAAATCGGGACTGATCAAAACTGGGGCTTCTATGAGGGCCTGTTTGACTTGTTCGAAGGACTGTCTGGACCCAGAGTCCCACTTTATTTTTACATCTTTTTTAAGCATGTTTGTAATATTTCTTAGGAGCTCGGCCAGATTGGGAATGAATCTTCGTAGGAAGTTAATTCTTCCGATAAAAGACTGAAGTTCTTTAAGGTTTCTTGGGTGTTCTAATTTTAGTATGGCCTCTATTCTACTGGGGTCTATTTTGATTCCTTCCTTTGAGATGATATGTCCCTGCAGTTTGCCTTCTTCTAACCCAAAAAGACACTTCTTAGGATTTAAAGAAAACCTTCTACATTTCTCAAAAACTCGTCTAAGGTGCCACAGGTGTTCATCATCAGATTGGGAAAACACAGTCACATCATCTAAATAAACGACAATAAACTTACTCGATTCTTCCACGAAAGCGATATCCATTGCCCTCTGGAATGTGGCTCCTGCGTTCATCAAACCAAAAGGCATTTTCACATACATGAAAGTGCCCCATGGTGTGGTGAAAGCGGTTTTTTCTTGGTCGTCCGGGTGAACTAGGACCTGGTTGTAGCCCGAGAAACCATCCAACAGAGATATCCGGCTGGACCCAACAACCCTTTGTAGGATGTGGTCCATTTTCGGCAAGGGGTAATTATCCTTCAGGGATGCTTTATTCAGATTTCGGAAATCTATGCAGAGTCTGATTTCCTCGGTTTTCTTACATGTAGGGACCAAATTAGAGACCCACTTGGAAAAATGCAATGGAACTATGATCTTGGCATCGTACATTTTCTTGATTTCCTTTTCTACCAGAGGGAGCAACTTGGGATTTATCCTCCTAAGCTTCTTCCTAAACGTTTTTTGGTATTCTTTTATTGGGATTCTGTGTTGTATGATGTTGGTATCATAGGCTTTCAAATATTCATAACCCCAGGCGAATACATCCGAATATTCTTTGAACAACTCAATGTATTTGATTTTCTTCTCTGGGGGTAATGACTTAGATAGTTTGGCCATCCTAGGTTTTTCTTCAGTCCCTATATTATAGTCTTCTACCTCTTTTCCATGGGCTTCTATTTTTGGTTTTTTGGCTACATCATTACTGTCAAACAAGTCTTCTAAAGGAACAAGACCTCTAGGCAAAATATTTCTTTTCAATTGTAAAACGTCAGCATCCAATTCATCATCGCCTAATTCTACTGAATCTACAGTATTTACACTATCAATTTCAAAATCAGAATTATTTACATTTTCATATTCATTTTCTAAATCTATATTTGTACATTCAAAATCATTCTTGCATTGCAGAAAGTCTTCTATCTGATCATCATTTCCAAACACTTTCCAGTACCTGATATTGTCAGGAACGGTTGGCCTACATCTCACCTCAACAGTATATGGACGAGTCGGGTGGAAAGGAATCTTACAGGTGGCTGTTGAGGTGGCTAATCCGTCTGCCAGAATATTCCATCCCCTCGGCATTACCTGCAAGTCAACTTCATTAAAACACCTTAAAGAATCAATAACATCATTCCTATAATCTCTAAGATGTGGGTGTTTAGAAGCATACTCACCTTTGACTTGTTTGATTATCAATTCAGAGTCACCTCTTACCATTATCTGTTTGGCACCAACTTTTTTCAAGAGATTTAGACCGAGCATAAAAGCTTCATACTCAGCAATATTGTTAGTACATTGGAAATTTAGTTTGTAAGAATGGTTTTCTGAATACCTGTTTTTGTGATTATGCAGCCAGACTCTTGCTCCTGCTCCTTCTTTACTCACTGCTCCATCAAAGTACATGCTCCATAAATCAGCGGGCAACTCTTCGGTTGTTCCGTTCTTCATCTTTTCTACCTCACTGTTTTCGGGGCCTTCATCTTGACTAGATGTGTCTTCCATCAGCTGAGTATATTGCTCCTCCGTGTCACCATCATTGTACAATATGAACGAATATAAATCGGAATGCGCAGAGTAAAGGGGATAATTGTGCAGTTTCTCTTGGCTACTAACCATGTACTTCATCAATGTTTCTCTGTATAGCCTCCTCTATTGCCCAAACACTGGGATAGTGGCATAAGACATATCCAGTTGCAGGGTTCCTTTCAACTTCGCCCCCCAAGACCGAGATAGCAACATTCCATATTTAGGCGGGATCTCTACGACCACCACATCCATTACCATACTCTTCGCAGAAATTTGAACCAAGGTGATGCATAAGTCCTTGATCAAACCAATACATTTGACTTTCTTGGAGTCGAATGAGTGTAAATCCTTGTATGGTCTGGTTACCTCCAGTCCCAGCTTTTCCATTACTGCTTTAGGCATCAGATTGTGGGAGGCACCTTAATCCAGCATAGCGTTATGCAAGATCAAGTCGTGTATGTTCAGACTGATATAAAAAGGAGCAACCTCACCAGTATCATCTCGACAATCTACTTCAGGTCCGAAAAGAAGCTCGGGTCTATCATCAGTAAGGTTCACAGTGTCTGAATGGCTTGCAGATCCAATGGTTAAGGCCTTCGTGCCTAGGTCAGGTTCAATGGCAAGTTCTTTAATCACCTGTGAACGATAACTGCCTCTGTTCATCAACTTTGTAAGTGGGATTGGAATTTTTATTTTGTCCAATTCTCCCTCCAGGCTAAAGGGTGTAGGAGCTCGACCTTGGCTCATCATTTCTGGTTTTTCCATCATATTCTTCTGCTCATAAGTACTCAGTGTATTAACAGGTGAAACCTCGGGCTATGATGGCCTTTTCAAAATGGTGATGTTTTTCTTCACGGGAGTGTCGGCCTTACTCTTCTCAGGGATCTTCTCAGAAGCAGTCTTCTCGGCAGATGGCTCAGGGGTCTTCTTGGTTTCAACTACCTTCTTTGTTTCAGTCGCCTTTTTTGGAGAACTCTCTTCTGCCTTCTTACTCCGTAGATTATACTGTCGATGTACCTCCAAAATAGAATTTTCAAAAGCCTATTGTTCTGCATCTTCGGCTTCTTCACTTACTTTGGTTTGATTGAGAAGGAAGAGTTCCTGCTCTTCTTGGGTAAGGAAAATAGCTTCATTGTCATGAATGCCCATGAGGTTGATGTGTGTGTCTTCCAATTCTTCAATCACTTCCCCCCTTTCATCAGCGTAGTTTTCTTGCAGGGGAGGTCTGATCTGCTGATCATGACCTCTCTGATCCCTTTGATCCCTAGGATCCCTCTGTCTTATTTGAGGAGGGTTTCTCCTAAAGTTAGGATTCCGAACCTGGGGAGCAGGTGGATTGTCTCTTGGAGGATTTCTATCTAACACAGTGAATCTTTCGAACATTCTTTCCATTTATCGAGTGAATGAATCTAATGTGGAGTCTAAGGATGACATGGAAGGTTCTTCTTTGATCGTGACTCTCCTTTCTGACCGCTGACGTGCTCTTTTCGCCAACAGGTTGGCCTCCACACTAATAGCACTTTTCTGCATGTCTTCCAGGGTGGCAGAATTTATTTCTCTTAATTGGTAAGACATGTCAGCATCAAATCCATCAGGGAATTTAATCAATGCCAAACCCTGTGGAGGTTTGATTTCAGTTGGGATTTCATTGTACAGGTTGTTGAAACGGGTGCAGTAATCTTGTACCGTCTTACCCTGATTTCTTTTTATATTCTCGTATTCTGACAATATCTGAAGAGGGTTTTTCTTTACCTCCCATCTGTCAAGAAAACTCCTTTGGAACGCGACAAGGTCAGGGACTGAGGCGGAAGGTAGAGCTTTGAACCATTTCTTGACGTCACCTGTCAAACTCTGTGTAAACAATCACATTTGGACGTCAGCCTCATCAACTTCTTGCAGGTCAAAATAATCATTCATTTTGTCGACATGTTGTTGGGCGTTTAAAGTTCCTGTTGCATCGAACTGTGGAAGTCTTGTCTGATATTCTTGGGGTATGGCATGTAGAAGTGCAGCCAACACCAAAGGATCATATCGAGCTGCCATGATGGGTGGAGGAGGTGGGACGACAACTTGGATGGTCGGAGAGGTAGCGACTGAAGACGAGGACGAGGATGGACAGGAGGGAGTGATTTGAGGTTTAGTCATGGGAGACAGAACTTCGGGGGTTCGGGGTTTCAGGACAGTTGGGTCAAAGATGATTTCACTTACAAAGCTATCAGACCATGTTCTAACCAGACTTCACTACGAAAAGGTATTGAGATCAAGGTTTTGAGAAGTAGCCGGTTTCTCAGAAAAGGAAGGAGACTTATGAAGGGGAATATGACTCACTGAACTAGCAGCTAAGGTTTTTCGCCTGAGCAACTGTTCAGGGTTATCTATCGCTATCGAGGGTTCTGGGTTGGGATGAGATCGAGTATGAACTTTCTTGGGAGCCATAACTCTTTTTGGTTTAT
>ML802387.1:275739-286085 GCA_009831015.1 Picea engelmannii
GGTATTTACCCTTCTTCCTTCTTCTTCTTTGAATAGTTTAGCTTCATGAAAATGAATTTCAGTGTCCACAATATCACTTTTCTCTCTTGGTCATAGGGGTCTAGTATCCAAGAGGAAATCCACTTGTCCACAGGGGGATTCTCTTGTAACAAAAATTGGCTCATTAAATAATCATACATTGAAGGGCCCTTATGGGACAAAAACCCTTACTTCTTCCAGTTCGTTAAATAAAGGAAGAGGGACTTACCGAAGGTGAGTTATATCGATCATGTGTTACCCTCCTCAATCTCGTTAAATTAAAAAGAGGTACTCGTCTATCTGGATGGGGGGGAAATTGAAGGAAGCAAGCCAAGCAGTTTTTGATAACACTACCAGTAACTCTTACAGTCTCCCTGGCACATGACATTTTATCTTTGCACACATTTTTCTGCTGAACCTCTGTACTAAGCCAATCCTTTGAGTTTCCTTACCCCTTTGGGTCACCCGATGAAATTCACAGTATCCACTGCATTATCATGTTTTTATCCATGTCAAGTTTTCTACTGTCATGCCTCAGTGTTCAAGGGAAGTATCTTCCTCAAAGAGTCAACCATCATAAATTCATGTTTCAATACCCATGTCAGTCCATGTTCATTTGATCCACCAATTACATATCTGTGTCAGTTTCATGTCATTTATGGGTGATACACCAACTCCCTCCTTCAATGAGTCTATTCCTGTCAACTTCAGCACATTATTCGGGTACTAGACTTAGAAACTAGTTAGTACCTTGGGACTTGCATGCCTTAATGTAAGGCCTCCTTACATCCAACAGTGGGTTTACATAATTGACCTCTGATTGGATGATTCCACAGATGTTTGACTTTAGATCATCCATTCAAATTCGTTGAAATGTACTAAAGTACCTTGGGAATCATTGACATCAATGGTGATTTCCCTCGTGCTTGTTAATGGTTTACCTCATTGATCAGTAATCAAGTGGTTTCTGCCATGTTCAACATCAAAAAATCTATTCACATGGTTAGATTTGTACTACATCGACATCAGTAAGAAGACCCTGGGTTGAGTCATCACTCTTATATGTACTTTTCCCAGGTTGCGATGGAGTTTCTTTTGAACGTTGACACATATATTGTTACATAAATCCACTTTGTATTGGTTGTGGCTATGTCTTGTCATCTCGTACATACACTATGTATTATTCATAGATATGATCAATTCAGGTCATAGGAGTATAGATGCACATTGTATCTTCAATGGCTATTCCTTTTTTTGAATATAATTATGGATCCCGAGTGTATTTTTATGGTGGCCATACATTGAAAGTCTTTATCACTCAAGCATATGTATTCCTGCCTTGGGTTTGAAACATGTCATAATATTTTCTTGATGGTTGTGTGTAGATTCTATCAGGTTCTCTGAGTCTGTAACCTTTCTTGAAAAAGTCTACAAAGTACTTCAGTCATCAATTTTTGTCTTCTAACTTTGCACTTTCGGGGGCAATCTGTTACACATAAAAATTACTCATTAGGATGATGACCTATTGTCATCATGACTAGGGTCGCAAGTGTTGCATTATTGGCCTTAAGTGTCATAATTGTCGCAAACATCATACTGCCATCTTTCCTATTTCATGTCTCTAACGAAATCATAAGGACACTTAAGACACCTTCAAAGACTGGTTTAAGAAGGAGAAATCATCTGATGAGGAGTACAAAGCATTTTCCATGAAGAAAACCACTTAAAAATGATTTTTGGAAGGCAGTTCTCCCCTACCCACTGTCAGGGAGTGCCAGCGCACCCTAGCCTCCTTTGGAGGATTGTTGCAACGCTCTCTGCTCCCTTTTGGGGGAGAGATGGCATGTTTCCTTTAAAGTTTGTGCACGTTTCATGAACTTGTTTATTTCATAGATCCATTATGAAGCTAATCATGGTATATTGGAAAGTATCATTTTTGTTTCTCATTGTATTTCAGGACCTTGTGAAGAACTTGGATATCAAGACCAACCTGGATCGAGAAAGGACAAACATAGGTAAAAAGGTATTTACTCTTCTTCCTTATTCTTCTTTGGATATTTTAGCTTCATGAAAAGGAAAGTCAATGTCCACAATATCACGTTTCTTTCTTGGTCATAGGGGTCTATTATCCAAGAGTGAATCCACTTGCCCACAGGGGGATTTCTCTGTAACATAAATTCCCCTGCAGACAAGTATTAAGAACCTTGGGACCTTCATGCCTCAATGGTAGGCCTCCTCACATTTGACAGTGGGTTTACATCATCGACCTTTGATCAGATGATTCCATAGATGTTTGACTTCAGTTCATCCATTCACATTCATTGGAATGTGCTAGAGTACCTTGGGAATCATTGACCTCAATAGTGATTTCCCTTGCTGTTGTTAATGGTTTAACTCATTGACGGGTAATCAAGTGGGTTCTACCATGTTCAACATCAGGACATCTATTCACATGGTTAGATTTGTACTACATCAGGATCAGAAAAGAAGACCCTGGGTTGAGTCATCACTCTTATATGTACTTTTCCCAGGTTGCGATAGAGTTTCTTTTGAACATTGACACATATATTGTTACATCGATCCACTTTGTATTGGTCATGGCTATGTCTTCTCATCTCATAGATCCACTGTGTATTCTTAGTGGCTACGATTGGTTCAGGTCATAGGAGTATAGATCGACATTGTATATTCAGTGGCTATACCTTTTGTCAATATAATTATGGATCTGCACTGTATTTTATGGCAACCATACCTTGAAAGTTTTTATCACTCAAACATAGGTATGCCTGCCTTGGTTTTGAAACATGTCATAATATTTGTTTGATGGTTGTGTGCATCTTCTATCAGATTCTCTGAGTCCGTACCCTTTCTTGAAAAAGTCTACAAATTACTTCAATAATTAGTTCTCGTCTTCTAACTTCACACTTTGGGGGGAAATCTGTTACACATCAAAATTACTCATTGTGATGATGACCTAGTGTCATCATTATCGAATGTCGCAAGTGTCGCATTTCTCTCACAAGTGTCACAAATATCATACTGTCGTCTTGTCTATGTTGTGTCTCAGATGACGTTATCAACAACACTTATAAGGCACCTCAAAAGACTAGCTTTGAAGAGGAGAAGTCATTTGACAAAGAGTACAAGTCTTTTTCCCTATACACTATCAAGGAGTGCCAATGCTTCGTGACCTCTTTTGGGGGAGCATTCCAATGCTCTGTGCCCCATTTTGAGGGAGCGTTGGAATTTTTTGAGAGAATCCTTGGATTGTTGAGAGAAATCAGGGAAGAATCCATTCATATATGGAGTTGGTAGGATTCATATCTGAGGTCAAGGCTCAATCTTAGGGAATATCCATAAAAAAAGGAGAATAATCCTCAACTTATCCCAAGAATCTCTTAAGTGGTTAGGCCTCTCCAAGCCTATATAAGGAGGCCTCTTCATGGTGAAAGGGGAGACATTGTGAAGTATAAAACTTATGATCTCATAAGGGAGATATCATTGAAGCATCAACGTTCTGTGTGTGGATTATTTGAGCAAGGGTCTAGACAAAGAGAGCTTGGTGAAGCTGTTGCACCTACATCCATGGCTGTAAGCATCTCACTTTGTTTTCATTAATATAAATCTATGCTGGGCATGTTTCCTTTAAATTTTGTGCACGTTTCATGAACTTGTTTCTTTCATAGATCCATTATGAAGCTAATCATGTTAGAGTAGGAAGTATTTTTGTTGTTCCTCATTGTATTCTAGGACCTTCTGAAGAACTTGGAGATCAAGACCAGCCTGGATCGAGCAAGGAAAAACGTCGGTAAAAAGGTATTTACTCTTCTTCCTTATTCTTCTTTGGATAGTTTAGCTTAATGAAAAGGAAATTCAGTGTCCACAATAGCATTTTTCTATCTTGGTCATAGGGGTCTAGTATCCAAGAGAGAATCCACTTATCCGCAGGGGGATTTCTCTGTAACATAAATTTGCAACTCAATTGGGAAAGGGATGTTCCACGGATTGGGCGTTGTAGATGCATTCTGTCCAGAAGGTTGATGATGGGCTCCAGTTTGAGGTTTCCCCCGGGCATGAGGTTGAGTCCCTAGAATTTGGAAACCAGACATAAATGACTGACTAGTGCTGCTTAATGGATTAGAGCCACCAAGACCGGTCCCTCCAGGTTGGTGGCTCTAATATTCAAGGTCTTACATGAGGCGAAGGTAAAGGGAAGTCTCACTATACCTGGAACAGATGTTGGTCAAACACACTCGGGCTCCTTGAAGGTTAAATCCACATTTACTGCGTGGAAGCTTGCACCAAGATGTAAGTCCATTAAGCAGGTCACCAATGTAATTGATCCACCCGCTCTATCCTTTCCCCTTCCTATATTGATCTCATGATGTTGGATCTATTCACCAACTAGTGGTTTCATTGTGGGAAGTTTTGTTTTCTTGTTTTCTTTTAGATTCATAGCATGTATTGTTTGTTTTACTTAGTGGACCTTAGTTCGAGTCAGTGTTAATGGCATCAACTCCTGGGAGTACTAATGGAGGAACCCCTTGTCCTGGGGAACCTTTCACCTTTCCTTGTTTTGGAAACTTTGGTCCTCCATACATTTCCACACTGAGTCTTCCAGGACTCACCATCAGATTACCAGTTTGGTTATTCCCCACTACAATGATCTCGAATCCTTTCCATTGCTTCAACTACACCTAATACTTCATATGTCAGTACACCACCCACACGTCAACCTCATGTCGACTTTTCACCATCTTCACCCATTAATTATCCTTCCTTTTCTCCTTCTTCACCTATTGAAATATCTAAAGCATGTAGCCTGGATGATAAGAATAAGAAGAAACAGAAAGAGAAGAAGAAGAAGAACTCAAAAAGGACCAAGCCTCCAACTACATCATATGTTGGATCTAAGCAACCATCTATTGTTAATAGTACTGGAAGTTTTGATGAGGTCAACAAGATTAAAATGAAGAATCCGAAATCCAAATTCCCTTGCAGTCTTTGTAAGGGTGACCATTTTCTAAGGGATTTCCCTGGTCTTCCCAAGGTCTTAGGAATGTAGTCCTCCACGTCATCGGCCTCTGCTAGAAATGTTGGTGACACCACATCAACTAGTGACGTTAAGGTTGGTAATAAGAAGACAACTGTCAAATTTACTTACATGTTATGCAAAGGTGATCATTATTCTCACCTTTGTCCTCGTATGGATGAGGCTTCTTCTCTTTTGAAAGAGATTCAACTTCCAATCAGTTATCGTAATATTTCTCCCAAACCATTGTTAGTTGATGTACTAGTCAATCCGGTCCATCTTCGGTCAATCTAGTTGATCAGGTTGTCAATCTAGTTTCATCCTCGGTTGAACCACTAACCCAAATGGTCGATCTGTTTCCACCTATTGACCCCATTATTTGCTTGGAGAATGAAACGCAAGTGGTTGTTACTTCATCGGTCAATCCCACTCCTCCTTTGACGAGTGCTAACGTGGTCGATCTGGTTCCGCCATAAATTGATCCCACTCCTCCATAGAGGAGTGCCAATGTGGTTGTTCTGATTCTTCCATCGGTCGATCCCACTCTTCCTCCGAAGAGTGTCAAAGTGACTGATCTAGTTCCTTCCTCGGTTAGTCCCACCCTTCATCCAAAGAGTGCTGAAGGGGTTGTTTCGGTTACTTCATCGGTCAATACCACTCTTCCTCTAAAGAGTGCCAAGGTGGTCGATCTGATCCCATCATCGATCGACCCTACTCTCCCTCTAGGGAGTAAACTCGATTATGCCCACATTTTTCTCGTTGATACATAATCTACCATGTTGGGGGGCATTCCTCTTTCTCTCGTGAAACTCCCTCCAAGTAATAAGGCCATCCTTTTTTATTAGGGTGTGCTAACTGGACCTCATCTTCCCTCTCACATTCCTTTCAAGATTACAGTACAGGTTTTTGGTCGGGCAGTTCCTCAGACACTGATAGAGAAAGGTTCGTTAGTTAGTATTTTGTCCTCTATTGCTTGGAAAGCTTTGGGTTATCCTCAACTTGTGCCAGTTACCCAAACTTTGTTCACTTTTAACAAAATAATGAGTCACCCTTTAGGGATCCTTCCCCAATTTTCCATAACTTTGGGAGGGAAAAATATCTTTATTGATGTTATGGTAGTCCAGGACCCCTTGGATTTCAATTTACTCCTTGGGCGAGATTATGTCTATGCCATGAAATCTATTATGTCCACTCTTTTTCGTGTGATATCTTTCTTGCAAGATGGAAGAATTGTGACTATTGATCAACTTTTATTTGTTGGCCCTGACTTGAACATCAACCCAATGACCTCCTTAAATGGGTCTTATATGTAGTTTCTCTCACCCCTTACACAGGTCAATTATATGGCATTGTCTCCCATGACTTCAAATTTTGATGACTTATATTCGGTACTTGACATGGTGATCTCTTTGGTAGGTCTATTGGAGGCTGATATCCTTACCCCTGACGAGACCCTTGACATGTGTTCCTTCCGGAGAATTCTTCTTCCATCTAGTTAAGATCTCTTGGAAGCCATGACTGAGTTTTGTCCCTTGACATGGTGTCCTTCCATAGCATTATCCTCTTGGAAGCCATGATCAAGAAAAGTCATGAGCATATTTTTCTTCTCTGTAGCAAGCTCGTTAAAAAATGAAATAGAGGCTACGAGAATAGTTTCTCTTCTCTGTGGAAAGCTCTTTAAAAAATGAAACAGAGGTCATGAGCATTGTTTTCCTCTCTATAGAAAGCTCTTTAAAAAATGAAACAAAAATTTGGGGATTCAACCTGGAGCCTTGAGCATAGTTCTTTTCTTGTGTCAATCTCATTAAAAAATGAAACAGTCACCTCTCCTGTCAAGTCAAGTCTTTCTCCAGATCTCGTATATGTCGAGTCGAGTGTTTCGTTAGGTATCGTATTTGAACCTTCATTTCATACACCCTTATCCTTTTTCTCCATATAGTACAAAAATTGGTGATAACCTCAAATTCGGTGAATGAATTGAATCTTGGGGGTGCATGTCGCTAGCCTTTGATGAGCATTATGGAGTTAAGCCACTAGATTTCAAGATGCAGGTGGAGTACCGACCTTATTCTTTGTTTTTTCTCGTGCTCCTAAAAATATGAGAATGTAGCCGAGCAATCGTTTATCTGTTTTTCGGGCTCGCATGGATATACAAAAAAGGAACCCCCTGTAGTCATCTTTAAGTTCTTTTCAGACTCTCTAAACATGAAAAGATTACCGAGTGATCTTTCTTCCTTTCCCACTTGATAAAAAGTTTGAAAGGGCATCTTTCAAGTGATATTTTATCTCTTTGTTGGCCTTGTGAGACTAACATTACAAAAAAGTCATCTTTAAGTTCTTTTCAGACTCTCTAAACATGAAAAATCATTGATTTTACCTTCTCTGGACTCGTTAAACAATCATACATTGAAGGGCCCATACGGGACCTAACCCTTACTTCTTCCAGTTCGTTAAAAAAAGGAGGAGGGACTTACTGAAGGTGAGTTATATCGAGCAGGTGTTACCCTCCTCGAGCTCATTAAATTAAAAAGAGGTACTCGTCTATCTGGATGGGGGAACAATTGAAGGAAGCAAACCAAGTAGTTTTTAAGAACATTACCATTAATCCTTACATTCTCCCTTGAATATGGAATTTTATCTTTGCACGCATTTTTTCGCTGAACCTCTGCACTATACCAATCCTTTGAGTTTCCTTACTCCTTTGGGTCACCCGACGAAAGTCACTGTATCCACTGCATTATCAAGTTTTGGTCATTGTCAAGTTTCTGCTGTCATGTCTCAGTGTTCAAGGGAAGTATCTGCCTCAAGAGTCAACCATCGCAAGTTCTTGTTTCAATACCCATGTCAGTCAATGTTCATTTCATCCACCAATTACATCTTTGTGTCAGTATCATGTCATTGATGGGGGATACACCAACATCATCCTTCGACGAGTCTATTCATGTTGAGTTCAACACATTATATAGGAACTAGACTTAAAAACCATTTAGTACCTTGGGACCTGCATGCCTCAATGGAAGGCCTCCTCACATTCGACAATGGGTTTAAATCAATGACCTCTGATCGGATGATTCCACATATGTTCGACTTCAGATCATACATTCACATTCATTGGCATTTACTAGAGTACCTTGGGAATCATTAACATCAATGGTGATTTCCCTCGCACTTGGTAACGACTTACCTCATTGACTAGTAATCAAGTGGTTTCTTCCATGTTCGACATCAGGACATCTATTCAGATGGTTAGATTCATACTACATTGGGATGGATAAAAAAAACCCTGGGTTGAGTCATCTCTCTTATATGTACTTTTCCTAGGTTGAGATGGAGTTTCCTTTGAACGTTGACACATATATTGTCCAATAGATCCACTTTCTATTGGTCGTAACTATGTCTTCTCGTCTCGTAGATCCACTGTGTATTCTTCATGGATACGATTAGTTCAAGTCATAGGAGTATAAATCCACATTGTATCTTTAGTGGATATACCTTTTTGTCAATATAATTATGGATCCGTAGTGTATCTTATGGCTGCCGTACCTTGAAAGTATTTATCACTCAAGCATAGGTATGCTTTCCTTGGGTTTGAAACATGTCATAATATTTGTTTGATGGTTGTGTGCAGCTTCTTCCAGGTTCTCTGAGTCCATACCCTTGCTGAAAAAAGTCTACAAAGTACTTCAGTCATCATTTTTTGTCTTCTAAATTCATACTTTGGGGGGCAACCTGTTACACATCAAAATTACTAACTTCAATGATGACCCATTGTCATGATTACTAGTGTTGCAAGTATCACATTTTTGGTCGCAATTGTCGCAAACATCATACTGCCATATTGCCTATGTCATCTCTCTAACGACATCATAATGACACTTAAGACACAATCAAAGACTGGTTTAATAAGGATAAATCATCTGATGAGGAGTACAAAGAATTTTCCATGAAGAAAAACACTTAAAAATGATTTTTGGAAGGTAACGCTTCCCTACCCACTGTCAGGGAGTGTCAGAGATCCCTAGCCTCCTTTAGGGGTGCATTGCAGCACCCTATACACCCTTCTGGGAGAGTGCTAGGATTTTCTGAAGGAATTTTGGGTAGCACTCCCCTACCCACTGTCAGGGAGTGCTAGTGCTCCCTATCCTTCTTTGGGGGAGTGTTGCAATGCTTTGTGCACCCTTTTGGGGGAGTGCTAGCCTGTTTGACCAAATTTTGGGTTGTTGAGGAGAATCACGGGAAAATCCCCCTTATCCTTGAAATCAGTTGGATTTGAATCTGAGGTCAAGGCTAAAAATTGGGGAGGATCCACAACTGAAGGAGAAATATCCTCAACCTATCCAAAGAATCTCTAAAGTGGTTGGGTCTTTCCAAGATTATATAAGGAGGCATTCTCATGGTAAAATCATATGGAAAAATAGAGAAGCACCTAACTTATGATCTCATAAGGAAGGAGAGATGGAGACATTTTGAAGTATCAAACTTATGATCTCATAAGGGAGATATCATTGAAGCATCAACATTCTTTGTGTGGATTATTTTAGCAAGGGTTTGGACAAAGAGATCTTGGTGAAGCTGTTGCACCTACATCCATGGCTGTAAGAATCTCACTTTGTTTTCATTAATATAAATCTATGCTTGGTTTGTTTCCTTTAACGTTTGTGCATGTTTCATGAACTTGTTTCTTTCATAGATCCATTATGAAGCTAATCATGGTAGAGTAGGAAGTATTCTTGTTGTTTCTCATTGTATTTCAGGACCTTCTGAAGAACTTCGAGATCAAGACAAGCCTGGATCGAGCAAGTAAAAACGTCGGTAAAAAGGTATTTAATCTTCTTCCTTCTTCTTCTTTGGATAGTTTAACTTCATGAAAAGGAAATTCAGTTTCCACAATAACACTTTTCTATCTTGGTCATAGGGTTCTAGCATACAAGAGAGAATCCCCTTGTCCACCAGGGGATTTCTCTGTAACAGAAATTATTTATGTTACAGGATAATCCCCCTGTGGACAACTAGATTTCCTTTTGTATACTAGACCCCTATGACCAAGATAGAAAAGTGTTATTGTAGACACCGAATTTCCTTTGCATGAAGCTAAACTATTCAAAGAAGATGAAAGAAGAAGGGTAAATACCTTTTACCGACGTTTGTCCTTTCTCGATCCAGGCTGATCTTGATCTTCAAGTTCTTCAGAAGGTCCTGAAATACAATGAGAAACAACAACGATACTTCCTACTCTACCATGATTAGCTTCATAATGGATCTATGAAAGAAACAAGTTCATGAAATGTACACAAAC
>ML802387.1:302240-314829 GCA_009831015.1 Picea engelmannii
AATGGATAAATTAGAAGTGGGTTAACCCTAAAATAAGGAAAGTGGGGCCAAGTGACCTAGAAGATGTTTTTAAGGAAGCTACTTGGAGAGTATAAATACGAGGAAATTCTCTCTCATTTAAATCACACTTGAGCATATTGAATGTCTATAGGTGTATGAGGTAACCAAGGATATCTAAGATGAAATTCTAAGGAAAGGTGAAGAAAAGAAGGCTGAAATGCAAGGAAGGATAAATTCTTTTGATGGTGCTTTCTAAGGTGTTTCGAGTAAAAATGTCATAAGTTCTTCATAACAGATTCAAATTCAGTGAAAGAAAATGTGTTGGTTAGGGTACATTATTTAATATGTTGTGTAACAATTTTATATCAATTCAACAAATATTTCGTGCAGTGCACGCTCTACAAGGTCGCTCTTTAGAATAAGCCAAAATTCAACAAGGTATGCCATTTTTTCTATAACTCCTTTTCTGAGAGGTTCCAAGTAGTGACACCTGGAGGAATTACATAAAAACACTGAAGAACATTTTGTATCAGTTTCAGATATTTATACATTACAAGTACAAAGTTATGATTACTTCAAGTTAGGTTTGTTGACTAATCCAAAACTAGGCATGTGAGACTAAACAAAAGTTTGATGAAAATGCTAGTCTCTTGTTGTTGAAGTTAAGGAAGGTTTGCAGGAATGTGATCATATACACCAGGTCTATTACAGAGCTACAAATCAGATTTGGATGATGAAATTGATGAGGGATTTTGGTTGAGGTACATGTTGAGTACATGGTTGAGACAAGTAGTTGATGAGTTGGCACATACATGAGGTGTATAGTTGATGATGCTAGTACATATTGATGAGTCATAGTTGATGAGTAGTTGACACATGATTGGCACATACGTGGTACATGCTTGGATGCACTTGTTTATGGTACATGTTGATTAGAGGTTTTTTGGTACAGGTTGGGGCATGGTTGATGCACTTGTTTATGATACAGGTTGATTATAGGTTGAGGTACATGTTGATGCATGGTTGATGCATTGTTTAGATTTATTGGTACAGGTTTACAATGATATATCTCACAGTGACAGGTTGATAGTGGTTCCATCATTCTACTTCTACTTCAGGGTGGAAGGACGGGGAAAGGATAGGTGGTTGTAGCCACCTTTTGGTTGTAGCTGGAGAACATAGGGGGTTGTAGCCTCCTTTCTGGTTGTAGCCAAAGAATTGGGGAGTTGGAGCTACCCTCAGGTTGTAGCCTGAGAAACTAGGTGGTTGGAGGCTCCTTCCAGTTGCAGCTGGAAAACAAAGGAAGTTGATGCTTCTAATGAATGTAATTCTTCAAGACATATAAGAAAAAGCATTATGTGGTTTTCTCCCGATTTGGGTTTCCATGTAAAACACTGGTGTACTATGTATGTGTATGTTTGTTCATTTGTTCATTGCTTATTTACTCTGCAGTTATTGGATGATAATGCTTCATTCATATAACACTTGGATAATATGTTTAAAAAGAATTAAATTTCTCTATTACTGATTCACCCCCCCTCTCAGTAATCCAACAATTGGCCTCATAGATAAAGCAAACAATTTAAAAAAAAAATTCAATTGCCCAAAAATTGCCGAAAAAACGTGATTAATGAACTTTGGTTGTTGATGATTGCAGGTGACTTCAGAAATAATCATGATCGAGTGGAAATAAAGAGAGCATGAGCTTGATGATGTGGCCACCTTGCAAATTCCCCGAACACGGGCCGCATTGAGTAATTGTGGTCTCCTCAAGTTCTTCAAAATGAAAAAAATGAAGAAAGAGATTCTTCTTCTCGAGCATATGATTGAGCTATGGAACGTCGCAGAAAAAGGGTTCTAAATTGGAATGCATATTCTTACCATCGAGTTAGAATATGTATAATTCCTAACCGACCTCTCAAAAAGAGGGGCTCCCGTAGTTTTATCTGGACAGAGGGTACTTCGTGCGCCTATGGATGAGTACCTAGCAAAGCATTGTGTCCCAGGAGTGAGACTAGTGGGAGGTAGAATCACAATCAAAGATATCAGGGACCTACCTCTTCGGTCCATTCTGTTTTCCATTATGAGTATAACAGGAATTACCAGCGTGCACCTAGTTTCAAGATCACAGGTGGCCTATGGTTTACAGTGTCTAGAGCCAACTCTGTTTAACTGGAGTGCAGGGTTCCTTCAGAATGTGAAGAAGTAGATTACGAGATGCAAAGCAGGGTAGCAGAAGTAGTTTGGGTATGGTTTATTCTTTGTTTCATTCTTCTTAGAATTCATTCCTCAGATGCAACCTCAAATTGTATTAGCAGTACGACCAGTGGGAGAACCACGTATGGAGCGATGGATTAGCCTGTCTCCGAGACTAGGCTCAGATTTAAAGTTCAAATTCACCGGTGATTTCTTCACTTGGCTAAGACACCAATTGATCATGATAGAAGACTTTCCATATGCCGGTGTGTATTTCTGGGGAAGCATGGACTTGTCTCTTACAGAATGCGAGGATTGGGATGCGTCAGGTGAGAAAAATGATTTGGTCAAGTGTTTTTTGATTTTAAATGTTATATTTTTTTTTGGGGGGGGGCACATAGGAGAGTTTCTAATGGATGTATCGTTTCATCATGAAGATAGGGGAGCAACATGTCTGGCAAAGATACTAGCATTGGGCGTCGTGAGGATGCTCAGGTAGTAGTAGCGGTAGGGGGTCTCCAAGAGGTGGAGACAAACCTTCGTGGTCTTACGATGGGTATCCCTCCTCTTGAGAGGGAGAACGTAGCCTTGCACTTGTAGAGATACATAGTGGGAGTTCTTGAGAGTATTAACTCTTTACTGAGATGAGTAGCCCATGTGGTGATGTGCTGCTTGGAGAACAATGTGATGCGAGAGGACTAGGACCTCACTGATTTTTTTGTACAGTCTTTATGATGATGTTATGGGCATGAGGACCCAACATTTTTCCCTTCTATGGACTTTTTGATGTAATCAAACATTTTCAGTCACGCCATATATATATACATTTTCGATTTTTTACAGTGCCAAATGATTTTCAAATAATGATGTTTTTTATGTGATGTGTTTTAATTTACATGATGATATGTGATGTGAATTATTTACTTTATGAAAACTTATCTATGTGGAAGAAACCTATCCATGATGTAATTAGATAACGAATCTGAAATGGTATTGAATTTTCTTGGTATGTGTTTATATTCGATCAAATCAAACATTTGTTCAAGACAACGAACTTGTAAGTGGAGACATAGTAGGATAGGATTGCGAATAGCATATATTCGATTGAGTTGACAAACCACGAGTTGGGAGTCTAGGTTGACGATCATGCGAGAAATGCCTAGGGAGGAGGCTTCGGTTAAAATTCCAATGACAGCATGATATTATGCCATGTTGTTAGTTGTCTATCCTAAGAAAATACATTTGGAACTCACCAACTCGTCAAAGTGGTAAATGACCCAAGCTGCAAAAGAAATGTTCTAGGTGTGTCGACTAGCGCCATCCGCAAACTTGACAAATATAGGAAAGGAAGATGTCATCTGCGCATGAAAACACAAGACACAGTATAAGTGGCTAAGGAAAAAACTCGATCACGTAAAATAAGAAGACACATCAAACTAAAAATACAATAGTGTACAAAGCACGTATGCTAGATGTTCTATGCATAGTACTTCTTAAGGTAAAGCTCGTTCTGGGGCTCACCCAGGGAGATTCCATCGTAGTCAACTAGATCATAGGTGCCTCTATGTAAAACACATTTCACGATGTAAGGCCCATGCCATAGAGGTTCTAACTTCCCTATCCCTAACTTTTCATGATCCTGGTCGTAAATGAGAACTAGCTCTCCTTATGCAAAAGCGCGAGGATGGATGGATTTTTCGTATTTATTTTTTATTCTCTTTTGATTCTCGTTAACGAGAGCAACATCACAACGTGTTTCATCCAACCCAGTCAAGTGTAAGAAACGTTCTTCTTCAGCATATGTGTGGGGTAGGAATTCTACTTTGAGTTTTAGCGAGGGAATTTCGCACTCGATAGTTAAAACAACTTATATGCCATATACTAGCTGGAAGGGAGTAAATCCAGTAGCAGTTTTTACTGAGGTCCGATAAGTGCAGAGAGAGGAGAAAAGTTGTAAATGCCAAGATGTCTTGTTTTCCCCTACCATCCGTTGGATCATAGTTTTAAGGACCTTGTTGATGGCTTCAACTTTTCCAATATCTTGATGATAATACGGGGATGAGTTTTCATGGAGAAAACCCAACTTGGCATGCAACTCACTCAACATATGGTTTTTAAAATGTGAACCATGATCAGTGACAATGGATTGTGGAACACCAAAGCAAGTGATGATGTGATTAAAAAATAAAAGAGTTGTAGTATGGCCATCATTAAGAAAGGTAGGCATAGCCTGAGCCCATTTTGTAAAGTAATCGACGATGATGATTATATAACCGTGCCCCCCTATTGAGGTAGGCTTATAATGCATGAAATCAATGCCCCATTTGGAAAAGGGGCTGATGGTAATAATGGGATGCAGCAGAGCGGGGTGGGTGCATGCCTTGTTGTGAAAAACTTGGCAGGGTGGGCATTTTTTGACTGCCTCAATACAATCTTTTAAAATAGAGGGCCAAAAGTAGCCGGGACATAAGATTTTCTGAGCTGTAGCCATCCGAGAAAGATGACCACCATAGGCTCCAAGGTGACAGTTATTGAGGACGTGTTCAGCCTCTTCGTGAGTCAGACATCATCTTAGGATAGTGTCAATACCACGACGATACAAAGTGTCACCAACAATAAGGTACCGACGAGAATGATGGCGAATATGACGACGTTCTTCATGAGAGATATCTGGCTGAAAACATTGGGTTTGGAGATAAAGAAGGATATATCCATACCATGGGTTGAAGGTGCTGATGAGGAACATAGTCTCATCGGGGAGAGAATATCTGGGCTCGGTATCTTCATCAACATGGGTAAAGTCGCAGATAAGCTCCAGAAACACCAAAGATTTTTTACCTTTGGACTTAAAAAATTCAAGATCGAACTCTTGAAGTATGACGATCCATTTAGAATATTTTCCCCCAAGAAATTGATGTGTCATAATGTGATACATGGGGTTACAGTCTGCGATAACTATGGTGGTTCATAGAAAAATGTAATGATGGAATATATGGACAATGATGATGGCTGCCAGAGTCAACTTTTCAACATGTGAATATCAGAGCTCAGGACCAGATAGAATCTTGCTCAAATAATATATCACATGTTCCTCACTGATAGGGTCCTCTTGAACTAACACACCATAGCAATAGTGGAAGTAGAGGCTGCTAAATAAAGGATATAATATTGTGTATAGTTTGGAGGATGCAACGGAGGTGCATTGGTCAATGCATGCTTAAGAGCAGCAAAAGATAGTTGAGCATTGTCATCCCAGAGGAAAGGGATGTCTTTCTACAAAAATCGCATAAATCCTTTTGTAATCTCAATGTAGTTACAAATGAAACAACGAAGAAATTTTTCTTTCCCCTGCAAACTTTGGAGTTGTGTTAGATTATTAGGTGGAGGTAAAGAAAGGATAGCCTTAATTTTTAAGGTATCCATCTGAATCCCTTCCTTGGAGACAACAAAGACAAGGAGTCGTCCTGATTCGACAACAAAAATAAACTTATGTGGGTTCAAACGAATATGGTAGAACCGACATCGAAGAAAAATAGCTCGTAGATGACCAAAATGGTTTGATCGACTAGATGAGTGGGCAGGTAGGTTGTCGAGGTAAGGTTACTCAATATGTTTGATATCGTGGAAAGAATATGACATGGCTTGCTGGAATGTAGCACCAGCATTTTTAAGTCCAAAAGGTAGTTTCCGATAGGTGAAATTTCCCCACAAGCAAATGAAGGTTGTCTTATGCTGATCAGTAGCTAAAATGTCAATCTAGTTGTACCCTGAGAAACCATCCATGAAAGAGAAACTTACGTTACCAACGCAATTATCAATAATCTGGTCGATGAAGGGCATAGGGTAGTTGTATTTTGGACAAGCCTAATTCATATCCCTATAATCAACACAGACACGAATGGTCCCTTGTTTCTTAGTCACTGGAACAATGTTCGAAACCCATTCCGTCAAGGGGACATGATAAATGAAGCCAAATTTCAATAATTTCTCAACTTCTGCCTTAATAGTTGCGGTCTTATTAGGATGGACTGGGCGGAGTTTCTATCGAACATTTTTTACACCTGGGTAGGTTTTAATCTCATGCACAATGATCGATGGATCGATCCCTGGCATCTCTTCGTAGCTCCGAGTGAAGACATCACATAATTCTTTAAATAAAGCGATATAAGAGACCACTTCCTCGGGTGAAAAATTAGCACCGAGATTAATGTTTTCCACGACACCTTCCTTGATCAAAATGTAGATAACGATCATAGATGAAATCTTGCCCAAATTCCCCTCAGAAAGAGTATCTTGTGTGAGGATGGCAGATTGTGGAAAATTGACAACATCATGAGGGAAGACAGAGTGTATGTCTTCTTGAATTTCTTCGAGATGTGGAAGAAAAGAGGATTGATGATGGCTATCATCCCAAGGTACATCGTCGATACTAAGCATTTCCATAATAGATTCATCAGAAGGAAAAATTTGGGAAATGTAGTTGATCGCAGACGATAAGGAATTTAACCATGATGGCATCAGGTAACTATCAGGTGCCAAGAGATGTTGGTCATCCGAGGAGGGAGAGTCGGATTGGATAGCAACGTATGAGGTTTCGGGTGGACTAAGTGGCATGGTATCACCTAGTGCATATAATTCCAATGGACTAGGTACAACCCAAGGTTCAGATGATTCCAAGGATTGGTAAACCGTAGTCGAAATCATATTGATTGTGGAAACATGATGTGTGGTGGGTGGAGGTGGTGTAGGGAAGGTACCCATGAGGCTAGAGTCTTTCAACAAGCCAACACCAATTCTTTCATACGTGATCTTGTGATATCCCAAGAATGGAATATTGTTGGTAGAGGGAGTGTAAGCATCGGGTCTACAGAAATCTAACTGATTGACAGTCACAATTTTTCCCCCATGAGGAAATTGTATGCATCGAAATACCAATGAAGCAATGACATTCATAGAATAAAACTAACTTCTTCCAAGAAATAGGTTGTAATCAAGAGGATCATTGACCACCTTGACATCAACAGTAACAGTTTTTCCACCTAACTGAATGGCTAAGGACTGTAATAGTCCATGAGGATGAAAACCTTGCCCATCGAATGCACGCAACATCATTGGGGATTTGTTAAGTGCAGGTGATTTAAAGATTTTCTGGAAGGCTAAAGACATGACACAAGTAGAGGCTCCCTCATCCAAAATAGTTCGATGATAAAATTATCTAGGTTAAACATGATATTGTTGGACGAATCAGGATCAAAAGTTCCAATAGAGGCCAAGAGAGTTCTACGTTGACTGAGGCAGTGTTGTCGAACTTATAACGCAGACATAGCACACGGTGCTTGAGCCAAATCTTCAACAATGTTGTAGTTTTGGGCAACACGTGAACTAGGAGTAAAGGTAGATTTATGGATAGTTCTCTTAGGAGGGCATAATATAGAGTCGAACGTAGGTTTACTAATATGAAGCGATCCATACAGAGGACTGAAAGATGGAGGGCTAACAGAGGATGGTGATGGATTTGATAAAGAACCGTTAGTGACCTTTCCTTTGCCAGGTTTAATAGGTGTGTCATAGGTCATAGAGAGGGTGGTTAAATCAATCCAATTAAATAGATATATATGGGAACTTGTCGAGGATTCATCATGAGAAGGGTGGATAGAACTACCCCTTGGAGAGGGGGTTTGAGCAACCATAGATTGTTGCTGAGGAAAAGGCTGAGTAGGAACGGTGGGTTGGGAATTCCCCTTGAAAAGTTTGGCCACTTCATCACGATGTGGACAGTCTCAAGTGTAGTGATCGTAACCACAAATAAGACATAGGAACTTCGGTTTCCACTATGATTGATTTTCGTTAGTAGGTTGTGGGTTTTGAGCTTTAGGTTGTTCATGGTTATTGTTCTTTTTGTTTTTGTTCTTTGTCTTTTTCTTACCTCCAGATTGTTGTGAAGGGGCAGATTGAACTACATTCACCTCAAATATTTGGGTATGAGAGAAGGTATAGGAGGGTGTGGTCAAACTAGGAGTGGACATGGAAGTAGATTGAGGTGCATCTCTTATGGACTGGGATGCATATTGAGTTTTGACGGAACCGATAACTCCATCTGCATGTGACATGGATGACGATTTAGATGGATCAATATTTGCAAGGGTATAATTTGGGATTAACTCATACAAAGATTGGGAATAAATCAAATCTAAGTACTGAGCCTAAGAAATAGCCTCTTCCTCGGTGAATAAAACACCCATGGTGACATCACAAGCAATCGGGGGTAACGGTTATTTAGTAAACCTTTCCACCAATAATTGTTCGGGAATGACTTCTTTGATCAACCTCTATCATCCTCTCTATGCATGAATATGGTCAAAGATATGCACGGAGTTTGTCTGACGAAGGGAGGTCAAGAGTTCGATACTCGTCTCATATTGAATGGGTAGCTGAAAGTTTGTGAGAAAGGACATGGAAAGGGATTTGAAGTCTTGGAAAGAACCACGTCCCAGTTCAATATACCACTTGGCTGTTGAGCCCATAAGTGTTCGCTGGAAAAGACGCAAATGTATAGAATCGTCCATTAAGGATTTTGATGAACACCACAAATGGAAAGTCATCACATGGTTATTTGGGTCTTCTCCAGGTTTACCGTCAAATTTTGGAATATTAGAAGGGAGTTTATCTAGAATCACTGGCTAGAAAGGATAATGCAGGATAGGATCATTGGTCAACCGAGACAAGTCTGGGAGATCCAGAGTAGCAAGAAATGGTATTTTTCGGTTAACCCGCGGGTGATACTGGTGTGGCATAGGGACACCAGTAGGACCATAAAAAAGGTTAGGTGGATAATTATAACCAGTGGCTCCTCCTACCTAGGGTTGTTGCTGACCAAAGTAAACATGATTCGAGGAGGGTTGAGAAACATGTGCGAGTGGAAGATAACCGGATGGGTTTTGAGGATTATAATTTGGATTTGGTGCTTTCCCATAAGGGTAAACATTTTGTCCATAAGGAGGATATAGATTAGTCCCTTGAGAAAGATGAGGTTGTTGTAGACCTTGAGGATTATTTCCCCCAGAGAACTGTGGGTTTCCTAGGAAAGGGATGTTCCACAGATTGGGCATTGTAGACACATTCTGTCCAGAAGGTTGATGATGGGATCTAGTTTGAGGCTTCCCCGCAGCATGAGTTTTCCCTCCAAATGGAGTTTTCCCCCAAAATTGAGGTTTCCCTCCAAATAGAGGTTTCCCTCCAAAAGGAGGTTGCCTCCCAAATGGAGGTTGTCCTCCGAAAGGAGGTTTCCCCCCAGCATGAGGTTGAGTCCCTGGAATTTGGAAATCAGACATAAACGACTGACCGATGCCACTTAATGTATTAGAGCCACTAAGACTGGTCCCTCCAGGTTGTTGTATAGGTATATAACTTCCAGGTATAACTTGGGTATTATTGACAACGGAAGAATTCAGTGCTTTGTGCCCAAGGGGAAGTGACGAAGAAGGCCTAGATGAAATTGGTGTAGCAATGGGAGCTTGGCTAACCACCAAACTACCAGTGGGAATAGTCGTAACATGAGGGACCATTGTAGAATGGGCCATCTAGAGAGAAAAAGTGGAACTTGGACCAACAGACTACATGTTCAGACCAACAGATGGTGTGATTGAACTAATTGTTGTACCTATAAAATGATGTAAAGGTACGGTATAGGTAATAGATGTTTCAGGTATTTGGGATATGACATGTATATCAACACCTATTCCTAATCCATAAAGGTCTCACACCATGTGAGGTGAGCTTCGAACTATGTCAGCAGTCCAAAGAGGGCCTCCGACTTGAGGGCTCGAATGAGACCCAGTGGGAATGTCAGAAGGATCAATGACAACAAGTTATTTGATTGAAATTAGCTGGAGAAAACACCTTTCATATCCCGCAGGAATGTGGAAAGCCTCTATAGGATCCGTAACAATTCGAAAAATTTCTAAAGAGGTGGAAACTTCCTCCTATGAGGTTATAATGTTGTGAACCTCGCTCTGTTGAGGAGATCCCTCCATAGAATGAGGGGGTAAAGGGGTAGAATATTCCATATTTTATGGGGGAAGTCCCTGTACCCTATGAAAATGGCGTGGAGGGTCGATGTTGGTGGAAAAAAGTCGATGGAAAAAATCTATGGCCAACTAACGAAAAAGAAACATCATACACTAATCAAATCTAGGAATCAAGCCAAGCAAACAAAACCTTCTCTCGATGACATACTAGTTGGTGATCAAATCCAATGTCACATGATCAAGTCAAGAAGGGGATAGGACATGGTGGAACAGTTACGATGGCTACCTTCTTAATAGACTTGCGTGTTGGTGCAAGTTTCCACACAGTAATTATGGATTTACCCTCCAAGGAGCCCGAGTGAGTTTGACCAATGTCTGTTCCAGGTACAATGAGACTTCCCTTCATTGTCACCTTGTGTAAGTACCTAAAGATTATGGCTACTAAGGACACCAACTCACAGTCTGTCCCTGGGCGGGTACATTCGACATTTCAGTCTGAACATATGAGCAGGATAACAAGTCTGAAATCCTTCAAGAGAATTGAGGACAAGTGGACCAGTAGAACTCCAGAGGACCCCGAACAGATTCAGATTTCACGAAGGACTGAGAAAAAATGAAACCATCTTATCCTGAAGAAGAACCCTCAATATACGATGTAACCACTACAAACAGTTGAACCACAGAGGGATAATCTTCATAACTCTCCCGAATGAGACCTCGTGCATAACCCCTATGTGAGAGGGGGATCCCAGAAAGCCTATACAAAAATTGGTTTTTTCTCTCCCTATCGCAAGATGCTAATGCTTGATTTGAATACTTTGGAGAGTTGTAATTATAGCCTAATCCAAAGTTCTAATCCTAGTCTAATGTTGGTGGAAGATTCTAAAAGCAAAATGTTCTAGATAAATTTTAATTAGCATTAATTTTGCATTTGTTCTTTACTCAAGGGTGTATGAAAGTGAAACTGATGGTATTATGAATTAGTCCACAAAAAATGCATAAGAAATGATAAGCAGTATTTTCTTTCAATGAATTCCTAAATAAGGGAAAAAGAAGAATGTTCTTTTCACTGTCAAACACTAAGATGTGGAATCCTCAATCAATTGTTTCTCAATAAACTCTAGTATAAAGCTAAATATTTCATAGAATTTCATTCTAATATCCAAAAACAATCATAAAAAATGTATCCCCTTGCTTTATGTGCAAATGATAATCAATCTAATGTAAATCTCCCTATGTCATTCATACTTTAAGGTCAATGAGATTCAAACAATCAGAAGAAAGTTTCACACAAACAAAAACACACTCTCGCCGTGATTAAACAAGAAAGACAAAGATAACAAAACTTGCAAAAAGAAAACCAAAAATTCAAAAAGAAGGAAAAAGGCTTGGACAAGATGACCTCAAAGATCAAATGGAATGGTGCATATACCTTTGAATTTCCTCACAAAAGCTTCCACTCAGTCAAATAAGTGAGAGGAAAACAATAAGTTGACTCTAAATCGTCTAAGAGAAAGAGTGACTTCAAGGTAAGGAAAAAACAATAAAAGTTCCAAACAAAAGGTGGTAAATTCTCAGAAAAAAGACTTTTGAAGGCCAAGAACAAGATGTACTGAGGTTGCAATACTCCTGAGAAACTGCCAACAACAATAAACTAAACTCAAAGAATGAAAACCTAGAAGATTTTTCACAGAAAAGGGGCAACGCTCTGGTGTAAAGGGCACCAGAGCGTTCCAACGCTCTATGTAAGACCAACAGGGTGTGCACATGGCTAGATCCCTATCACCAAGACAAAAAAGTGCTATTGTGGACACTAACTTTCCTTTTCATGAAGCTAAACTATCCAAAGAAGAAGAAGGAAGAAGAGTAAATACCTTTTCACCGACGTGTGTCCTTGCTCAATGCAGGCTAGTCTTGATCTCCAACTTCTTCAGAAGGTCTTGAAATACAATGAGAAACAACAATGATACTTCCTACTCTACCACGATTAGCTTCATAATGGATCTATGAAAGAAACAAGTTCATGAAACGTGCACAAACATTAAAGGAATCAGGCCAAGCATAGATTTATATTAATGAAAACAAAGTGAGATGCTTACAGCCATGGGTGGATGTGACTCAATCCCCAAAAAATGCATAAGAAATGATAAGCAATCTTTTATTTCAATGAATGCCTAATTAAGGGAAAAATAGTAATGTTCTTTTCACTATCAAACACTAAGATGCAGAATCCTCAATCAATTGTTTCTCAATCAACTCCAGTATAAAGATAAAGATTTCATAAAATTCCTTTCTAATATCCAAAAACAATCATAAAAAATGTCTCCTTTTGCTTTATGTGTGAATGATAATCAATCTGATGTAAA
>ML802387.1:318323-344968 GCA_009831015.1 Picea engelmannii
TACCTTTTACCGAAGTTTTTCCCTGCTCAATCCAGGATGATCTTGATCTCCAAGTTCTTCAGAAGGTCCTGAGATACAATGAGAAACAACAACCATACTTCCTACTCTACCATGATTAGCTCCATAATGGATCTATGAAAGAAGCAAGTTCATGAAACGTACACAAACTTCAAAGCAAACAAGCCAAACATATATTTATATTAATGAAAACAAAGTGAGATGCTTACATCCATGGATGTAGGTGCAACAACTTCAACAAGTTGTCTTTGTCCAGATCCTTGCTTAAATAATCCACACACAGAATGTGATTCTTCAATGATATCTCCCTTATGAGATCATAAGTTTGATACTTCCCAATGTCTCCCCTTTCACCATGAAGAGGCCTCTTTATATAGGCTTGGAGAGGCCTAACCACTTAAGAGATTCTTGGGATAAGTTGAGGATTCTTCTCCTTTTGTTATGGATATTCCCTAATATCGAGCCTTGACCTCAGATCTGAATCCAACCAACTCCAGATATGAGGGGATTCTTCCCTCATTTCTCTCAACAATCCAAAGATTTGCTCAAAAAAGGCCAAAACTCCCTCAAAATGGGGCACAGAGCGTTGGAACGCTCCCCCAAAATAGGTCATAGAGCGTTGGCACTCCCTGATAGTGTATAGGGGAGCGTCGCCTTCCAAAATTATTTTTTTAGTGGTTTTCTCAGTGGAAAAAGACTTTTACTCTTTGTCAAATGACTTCTCCTCTTCAAAACCAGTCTTTTGAGGTGTCTTGTAAGTGTTCTTGATAATGTCGTCTAAGACACAACATAGACAGGATGACAATATGATATTTGCGACACATGTGAGAGAACTGTGACACTTGTGACATTCGGTAAGGATGACACTAGTTCATCATCGCAATGAGTAATTTTGATGTGTAACGGATTGCCCCCCAAAGTGTGAAGTTAGAAGATGAGAACTGATGACTGAAGTCCTTTGTAAAATTTTTCAATCAAGGGTACAGACTCAGAGAACCTAATAGAAGTTTCACACAACCATCAAACAAATATTATGACATGTTTCAAACCTAAGGCAGACATACCTATGCTTGAGTGATAAAGACTTTCAAGGTATGGCCGCCATAAAGTACACCGTGGATCCATAATTATATTGAAAAAAAGGTATAGCCACTGAAGATACAATGTGGATCTATACTAATACGACCTGAACTGATCGTATCCACGAATAATACACAGTAGATATACGAGACGACAAGACATAGCCATGACTAATACAAAGTGGATTTATGTAACAGCATATGTGTCAATGTTTAAAAGAAACTTCGTCGCAACCTGGGGAAAGTGAAGATAAGAGTGATGAATCAACCCAGGGTCTTCTTTATCGATCTCGATGTAGTACGAATCTAACCATGTGAATCAATGTTTTGATATTGAACATGACATAAACCACTTGATTACCGATCAATGAGGTAAACCATTAAGAAGCATGAGGGAACTCACCATTGATGTCAATGATTCCCAAGGTACTCTAGTACATTCCAACAAATGTGAATGGATGAGCCTAAGTTGAACATCCATGGAATCATACGATTAGAGTTCAATGATGTAAACCCACTATCAGACGTGAGGAGGCATGCCATTGAGGCATGCAGGTCCCAAGGTACTAACTGGTTTCTAAGTCTAGCTCCTGGATAATGTGTTGAAGTCAACAATAATAGAGTTGTCGAGGGAGGGCCTTGATGTATCCCCCATCAATGATACAAAACTGACAAAGATATGTAATTGTTGGATCAAAAGAACATCGACTGACACGGGTATTGGAACAGGTATTTGTGATGGTTGAATCTTGAGGCAGATAATTCTCTTGAACACTGAGGCATGACAGGAAAAACTCAACAAGGACGAAAACTTGATAATGCAGTGGATACTATGAATTTCGTCGGGTGACCCAAAGGAGTAAGGAAACTCAAAGGATTGGTTCAGTGGAGAGGTTCGGTGGAAAAATGTGTGCAAAGATAAAATTTTGTGTTCAAGGGTGACTGTAAGGGTTACTGGTAATGTTCTCAAAAAATTGTTTGGCTTGCTTCCTTCAAATTTTTCCCCCATCTAGATAGACGAATACCTCTTTTTAATTTAACGAGCTCGAGGAGGGTAACACATGCTCGATATAACTCACCTTCGGTAATTCCATCTTCCTTTGTTTAATGAACTAGAAGAAGTAAGGGTTCAGTCCCATATGGGCCCTTCAATGTATGATTGTTTAACGAGTGCAGAGAAGGTAAACTCAGTGATTTTTCATATTTAGAGAGTCTCAAAAGAACTTAAAGATGACTCTAGTGTTGTCCTTTTTCATAATTTTATTCTCGCAAAGCTGAAAAAGAGATAAATTATCACTTGAAAGATGCCTATTCAAACCTTTTAATGAGTGTGAAAGGAAGCAAGATCACTCAATAATATTTTCATGTTTAGAGAGTCTGAAAAGAGTTGAAAGGAGACTCTAGGGGGTTCCTTTTTCATATAACCTTTACGAGTCTGAAAAAGTGATAAATGTATACTCGGTTACATTCTCATGTATTTACGAGCATGAGAAGGAACAAAGACTAAGCTTGGTACTCTGTCCCCAGCTTGAAATCTAGTGGCTTAACTCGAGAATGATCATCAAAGGCTGGAGACATGCGCCCCATGCTTCAATTCATTCGCCAACTTTGAGGTTGTCACCAATTTCTATACTAGATGGAGAAAAAGGATAAGGGTGGATGCAATGAAGGTTCAAATACGAGGCCTAACGAAAGACTCAACTCGACATCTACGAGATCTGGTGAAAGACTCGACCTGACATGAGAGGTGGCTGTTTCATTTTTTAATGAGCTTGACACAAGAAAAGAACTATGCTCAAGGCTTCGGGTTGAATCCCCATATTTTTGTTTCATTTTTTTAACGAGCTATTTACAAAGAGGAAAAACTATGCTTGTAGCTTTTGTTTCATTTTTAACAAGCTTGCTACAAAGAGGAAAAATATGCTCAAAGCTTCCGTTTCAGTTTTTAACATGCTTGACACAATGAAGCGAAACTATGCTCGTAGATTTTGTTTCATTTTTTAATGAGCTTGCCACATAGAAGAGAAACTATGCTCATGGACTCTTCTTGATCATGTCTTCCAAGAGAATAATGATATGGAAGGACACCATGTCAAGGGACAAAACTCGATCATGGCTTCCAAGAGATCTTCACTAGACGAAAGGAAAACACTCTAGAAGGAACACATGTCGAGGTCCGTGATAGGGGTAACGATATCAAGCTACAATATCCCTATCGAAGATATCACCATGTCAACTATCGGATCTAAGTCATAAAAGGTTGAGCTTACAGTGAGAGTCTCATTTTCATCAGCAGTTGAAGGCATGGGAGACAATGCCACATAATTGACTTGTGGCAGGGGTGATACCGACTGCATATAAGACCCATTTAGGGAGGTCATTGGGTTGATGGTCAAGTCAGGGCCAACATATGAAAGTTGATCAATAGTCACCATTCTTCCATCGTGAGGGAAATATATCACATGAAAGAGAGTGGACACAATATCTTTCATGGGATAGACATAATCTCTCCCAAAGAGTAAATCGAAATACAAGGGGTCTTGGACTACCATAACATCAATAAAGACAACTTTCCTTCCCAAAGTTACATGAAACTGAGGAAGGATCCCTAAAGGGTGACTGGTTCTTATGTTAAAAGAGAACAGAGTCTGGGTAACTAGGACAAGCTGATTATAACCCAAATCTTGCCCAAGCAATAAAGGAAAAAATACTAATGGACAAACCTTCATCTATCATTGCATGAAGAACGTCCCAACCACAAACCTATACTGTAATCTTGAAAGGAATGTGAGAGGGAAGACAAGGTCTAGTTAGCACACCCCAATCAAAAAGGATGGCATCATTACTTGGAAGGGGTTTCGCGAGAGAAAGAGGAATGCCCCCCAACACAGTAGATTCTGTATCAATGAGAAAAACGTGGGAAGAATGGGGTTTACTCTCTAGAGGGAGAGTAGGGTCGATCGATGATGGGATCGGATCAACCACATTGGCACTCTTTAGAGAAAGAGTGGAATTGACCGATGAAGGAACCAAAACAACCACTTTGGCACTCTTCAGATGAAGGATCGGACTGACTGAGGAAGGAACTGGATTAGTCACTTTGACACTCTTTAGATGAAGGGTGGGACTGATAGAGCAAGGAACTGGATTAGTCACTTTGACACTCCTCAAAGGAGGAGTGATATCGACCGATGGCAGAACCAAATTGGCCACTTTGGCACTCTTCAAAGGAAGAGTGGGATTGAATGATGAAGTAACTAGAGAAAACACTTTGTCAACTGGTTCAACTAAGGACGTGACCAAATTGACGACATGATCAACCAGACTGACGGGGGATGGAACCGGATTGACCATTCCATCAACTAATGATGGGTTGGGGGAAATATTACAACAACCAATTGGAAGTTGAATATTTTACAAAAGAGAAGAAGCCTCATCGATACGAGGACAAAAGTGAGAATAATGATCACCTTCACATAAAATACAAGGAAATTTGACAGTTGTCTTCTTCTTACCAACCTTGATGTAACTAGTTTACGAGGCATCACCAACATGTCTAGTAGAGGCCGATGACATGGAGGACCACATTTCAAATACCTTGAGAAGACCATGGAAATACCTCAGAAAGTGGTCACCCTTACAAATACTGGAAGGGAATTTGGGTTTTTGATTCTTCATTTTAATCTTTTTGAACTCATCAACACTCCCAATAATATTAACAGTAGTTGGTTTCTTAGATACAACATATAACGTAGTTGGAGGCTTGGTCCTTTTCAGGTTCTTCTTCTTCCTCTCTTTTTGTTTCTTCTTCTTATGATCAGCCTGGCTACCTGCTTTAGATCTTTCACTAGGCGAAGAAGGAGAAAAGGAAGGAGACTTAATAGGTGAAGAAGGTGAAAAGTTTACATGAGTTTGACGTGTGGGTGGTGTACTGGCATCTGAAGTATAAGGTGCAGCTGAAGCACTAGGAGGATTCGAGATCATCGGAGTGGGGAATAACCAAACCGGTAATCCGATGGTGAGTCTCGAAAGACTCAGTGTGGCAATGTACGGAGGACCAAAGTTTCCAAAATAAGGAAAGGTGAAAGGTTCCTCAGGACAAGGGGTTCCTCCATTGGTACTCTTAGGATTTGATGCCATGAACATTGACTCTACCTAAGGTATACTAAGTAAAACAAACAACACACACTATGAATTTGAGAAGCAAACAATCAAACAAAACTTCCCAAAATGAAACCACTAGTTGGTGATGAAATCCAACGTCGTGAGATCAATATAGGAAGGGGTGGGCATAGAGCGGGTGGATCAGTTACGTTAGAGACCTTCTTAACGGACTTATTCCTTAGTGCAAGCTTCCATGTAGTAAATGTGGATTTACCCTCCAAGGAGCCCGAGTGAATTTGACCAATGTCTATTCCAGGTACAATGAGACTTCCCTTCACTGTCACCTCGTGTTAGACCTTGAATATTATGGCTACTAAGGTCACCAACTCGCATTCAAACCCTGGTCGGGTACAGTCGATAGTCCAGTTTCAACGTATGGGAAGGATAACAAGTTTGAAATCCTTCGACAGAACAGAGGACAAATGGACCAGTAGAACTCCAGAGGACCCCGAACGGATTCAAAATTCACGAGGCACTGAGACCAAATGAAGACAGTTGAACCTCAAGAAGAACCCCCAATATATGATCTGACTATGTGAACGATTGAACCACAGAGGGATAATCTTCGTAACTCTCCAGAATGCGACCTCGTGCATAACCCTTGTGTGAGAGGGGTCCCTAGAAAGCCTATATGACAATTGGATTTGATATCCCTATCGCAAGATGCTAATGTTTGTTTGACAACTTTGTAAAGTTATCCTTTCAACCTATTCCAAAGCCCTACACCTTAACCTAATGTAGGTTTGCTAATAAAAAATGTTAAAATGTCTGATGAATTTTAGTTAAGAGATTGATTTTAAGGCTGTTGTTTACTCATAGGTGTATGAGACTAAAAAATGATGATATTATGACTCAATTCCCAAAACATGCATAAGAAATGATAACCAGTCTTTTCTTTCACTGAATTTTTATTTAAGGGAAGGAGAAGGATTTTCCTTTCACTTTCAAACACTAAGATGCAATGACCTCATGCAATAGTCCTCAATTAAAAGTCTGATACAAGGATTGGTTTAGTGCAGAGGTTCAGTGGAAAACAGAGTGCAAATATAAAATGTTGTGTTCAAGGGTGACTGTAAGAGTTACTGGTAATGTTCTCAAAAAATTGATTGGCTTGCTTCCTTCAAATATTTTCCCCATCTAGATAGACGAGTACCTCTTTTTAATTTAACGAGCTCGAGGAGAGTAACGCATGCTTGATATAACTCACATTTGGTAAGTCCCTCTTCCTTTGTTTAACGAACTAGAAGAAGTAAGGGTTCAGTCCCATATGGTCCCTTCAATGTATGATTGTTTAACGAGTCCAAAAAAGGTAAAATTGGTGATTTTTCATATTTAGAGAGTTTGAAAAGAACTTAAAGATGACTCCAGTGTTGTCCTTTTTCGTAATGTTAGTCTCGCGAGGCCGAAAAAGAGATAAATTATCACTCTAAAGATGCCCTTTCAAACCTTTTAACGAGTGTGAAAGGAAGCAAAATCACTCGACAATCTTTTAATGTTTAGAGAGTTTGAAAAGAGCTTAAAGGAGACTCCAGGGGGTTCCTTTTTCGTATAACCTTTACAAGTCCAAAAAAGTGATAAAAGTATACTCGGTTACATTCTCATGTATTTATGAGCATGATAAGGAACAAAGACTAAGCTCGGTACTCTACCCCCAGCTTGAAAGCTAGTGGCTTAGCTCCAGAATGATAAACAAAGGCTGGAGACATGCCCCCCAAGCTTCAATTCATTCACCAAATTTGAGGTTGTCACCAATTTATGTACTAGATCGAGAAAAAGGATAAGGGTGGATGAAATGAAGGTTCAAATACGAGACCTAACGAAATACTCGACTCAACATCTACGAGATCTAGCGAAAGAATCGACCTGACATGAGAGGTGACTGTTTCATTTTTTAATGAGCTTGACACAAGAACAGAACTATGCTCAAGGGTCTAGGTTGAATCCCTAGATTTCTATTTCATTTTTTAACGATCTTGTTATAGAGAGGACAAACTATTCTCATATATTTTGTTTTATTTTTAACAAGATTGCTATAGAGAGGAAAGATATGCTCAAAGCTTTTGTTTTATTTTTTAACGAGCTTGCCACAGAGAAGTGAAACTATGCTCGTAGCTTTTGTTTCATTTTTTAACAAGCTTGTCATAGAGAAGAGAAACTATGCTCGTGGACTCTTCTTTATCAAGAATTCCAAGAGGATAACGGTTTGGAAGGACACCACGTCAAGAGACAAAATTCAGTGATGGCTTCCAAGAGATCTTCACTAGATGGAAGGAAAACACTCTGGAAGGAACACATCTCGAGGTCCATGATAGGGGTAAGGAGATAAGGCTCCAATAGCCCTACCGAAGATATCACCATGTCAACTATCGGATCTAAGTCATAGGATGTTGAAATTACAGTGAGAGGATCATCTTCATCGGCAGTTGAAGGCATGGGAGACAATGCCACATAATTGACCGGTGGCAGGGGTGAGACCGACTGCATATAAGACCCATTTAGGGAGGTCATTGGATTGATGGTCAAGTCAGGGCCAACAAATGAAAGTTGATCAATAGTCACCATTCTTCCATCATGAGGGAAATATATCACACGAAAGAGAGTGGACACAATAGCTTTCATGGCATAGACATAATCTCACCCAAAGAGTAAATCGAAATCAAAGGGGTCTTGGACTACCATAACATCAATAAAGACATCTTTCCCTCCCAAAGTTACATGAAACTAAGGAACGATCCCTAAAGGGTGACTGGTTCTTCTGTTAAAAGTGAACAGAGTCTGGGTAACCGGCACAAGCTGAGGATAACCCAAATCTTACCAAGCAATAGAGGACAAAATACTAACGGACAAACCTTCATCTATCATCACATGAGGAACGTCCCGACCACAAACCTGTACTGTAATCTTGAAAGGAATGTGAGAGGGAAGATGAGGTCCAGTTAGCACATCCCAATAAAAAAGGATGGTCTCATTACTTGGAGGGGGTTTCGCAGGAGAAAGAGGAATTCCCTCCAGCACGGTAGATTTTGTATCAACGAGAAAAACGTGGGTAGAATCAGGTTTACTCTCTAGAGGGAGAGTAGGGTTGATCGATGATGGGATCGAATCGACCACACTGGCACTCTTCAGAGGAAAAGTGGAATTGACTGATGAAGGAACTGTAACAACCACTTTGTCACTCTTCAGATGAAGGGTGGGACTGACTGAGGAAGGAACTGGATTAGTCACTTTGACACTCTTCAGATGAAGGGTGGGACTTATCGAGGAATGAACTGGGTCAATCAATTTGACACTCCTCAAAGGATGAGTGGGATTGACCAATGGCAGAACCAAATCAAACAATTTGGCACTCTTTAGAAGAAGAGTGGGATTGACTGATGAAGTAATAGGAGAAACCACTTTGTCAACTGGTTCAACTAAGGACGTGACCGGATTGATGACATAATCAACCAGACTGAACAGGGATGGAACTCTAGGTAGAGGCAGGGGTTGTTACAAGACTCAGGTGTTTTCAACCTTAACTGGGACTTAGATATGTTATTATAACACTTAATACAACTCTTAGCACCGACAGACCCTCGATATGAAATCACTATTCACTTCGCTGATAAAACAGAGCTTCACAGTATTCACACTAATCTACAGTATTTAAGCACTTGGCATATAAATGGATCAAAATGAGCAGATCAACCACTAAGCATGACTATCTTGATCAAATCTAATATTCTCACATATCATAAGCACAAAGCAGAATTAGATCTATCTAAACATATCAAAGGACTTATAAAATAACATGTGAACACATCAAGACAAAGCACAAAGCACATAACACAAGGTTTACATGTTTCACCCCCACCCTGAGGCTACGTCCACCAACTCTTCTTATTTATTGTATTCAATCAATCATTATAAGCACAAATCCATCAAAACCCTTACTCTGCATAGGATAAAATATCTGCTCAGCTCGCTCGATCCTTATTCCTTGCATTACATCACTAAGCCCTCCACAATATGCTACAAGGACATGAACTTAGCTCTGCAAGTCTCTTGTAGTCATGCACAAAGAACTTATAGACTCCACTTGCACTTAGCATACATTCACATCACATAGATTCATTATTCTCCTCCTTCTTACATTGCCTATCCTTCTATTTATACATCACAAAAAGGGGCCCAAAAGGGGGCCAAGATCCCATGATATTTTCTTTGTCTTATGCTCCTCCTTCGATAGGCTATCGAAGTCCCAAAATAGCTCAACATGACCAAGAAACTCCCAAAAGTTGGCCAAGGGCCAACAAGCCCCCAACACTCACCTGTGACTCGTCCCAAGTCACTCTGGTCTGAGCAATTCTACCTCGAACACCTTGAGCTTGGCTCGAGCTACTTCGACTTGTTGCTTTGTTGTGTCCTCTTGTTCGGAGAACTCTTATATTACTGTTTCGTTCACTATCCCTTCTAGGCATTTTTCTGCTACACTGACAACCTATTCTAACTCTACTCCTCGACTCTCTACCTTTGTAAACAACTGGCATGCCTTATATTGCACAGATTAAAGCCATTATGTGACTTACATCACTTTACTTTGAAGCATATGGATCTGTTGGTGAGTTTTGCATTGTTCTTGAAACCTCTTCATTCTTTCTACAACCAACAGGGACTTTAGCTACCCCTGTAGTGTATTTTTGTGATGCTTCGCTTCCTGGCACTGCGACTCTAGTGTCTGTAACTCTGGGTTCTCAGTGAGGTTTTCATATGTTTGGGCACTGTTGTTACTCAAATTATTGCATTCTGATGAAAGATCTTTTAGTCTGTCAACTGTGTTGTGGGCAGTTTCTTCCCTTAGGTATCTTATATCTTGAGGGGTCTCGGGCATAGTGCAGAGCTCCAAGTCTGTTATGCGTTGTTGGAGCTGTTGGATTACTTCTTCAAGTTGTTCGACCTGATGTGGAACTCTCTCTTCATCCTTTACTTCGACGACTGTCATAGAGCAAAGTGATATGGTGAGTCTTTCCTTTACTTCGAGTTTCTTTGCGAGCAACTGTTCCTTTTCTTCATCGAACTTTACCTGGAAGGATAGCTTCTCTCATTCTGCAGTATTGTGCTGATATATAAGGTCTTCTTGTGTTGTCTCTTCCTGAGCTCGTCGAACATACATGCTCAAGATTAAAATGATCAGGTCAAATTAGCTTAGATACTGCACTATAATAATCAGCAAGAGTGCAATTATCACTGTATACAATAGCAACTTAGTCTACGGGCTTCAAATTCTCAGTTAGAAAAAGTGTTCTCCATGCATAGTGTGATGGGATAAGTAGACAACTCGACAACGATTCGCTTGAAATGGTTATGATCCTCAATTAACTCTTGTTCGATCTGTTATGGAATGGTCTAATGGTATGATGATGAAACTTTATTTCCTTTCTTCCTGTTTGGAGCGTTGATCGAACAATTATAATATTCTCAACGACTATATTTCTTCGCCATGGCAAAGTGCCATGTGTCGCTATTTTGATATCCCAGTGAAGTTCCATTTCTGCAATTTTTTTGTCTGCAAAGTTCCTTATAGAACCTTCTACAACTTAGCTCTCTTCTTACTTTGCTTCCTAGCCTTCTTTCCAGGAGCTTTGTCTCGGTAGTTCGTGTTCCATTCTGATTCTTATCTTCTTTTGAAATTATCACTGCGCGTTGTTGACATTCTTCCCTAGGATTCCTAGATAATACTTCTTCCTTGTCTGGTATAGGTACTTCAATATTCTATGGATCCTCTAGTGTTCTCTTAACTTCGACATCTGGGTTACTATCATTAAATATTTTTGATATGATCTCCTATTCTTTAATAAGGCATGCGATCCTTTCGGTCATGAAATATTTTAACTCATGTTTCTTCTACTCCAAAACTTCTTCCAATCAGTTATCATAATATTTCTCCCAACCCATTGTTAGTTGATGGACTGGTCAATCCGGTTCGATCTTCGGTCAATCCTGTTGATCTTGTGGTCAATCTAGTTTCATCCTCAGTTGAACCACTAACCCAAATGATTGATCTGTTTCCACCTATCGACCCCATTCTCCGCTTGGAGAATGAAACCCAAGTGGTTGTTACTTCATCGGTCAATCCCACTCCTCCTTTGATGAGTTCCAACATGGTCGATCTAGTTCCTCCATCAATCAATCCCACTCCTCCATAGAGGAGTGCCAATGTGGTTGTTCTGATTCTTCCATCAGTCGATCCCATTCTTCCTCCAAAGAGTGTCAAAGTGACTTATCTAGTTCCTTCCTCGGTTAGTCCCACCCTTCATCCAAAGAGTGTCGAAGGGGTTGTTTCGGTTACTTCATCGGTCAATACCACTCTTCCTCTAAAGAGTGCCAAGGTGGTCGATCTGATCCCATCATCGATCGACCCTACTCTCCCTCTAGGGAGTAAACCCGATTCTACCCACATTTGTCTCGTTGATACATAATCTACCATGTTGGGGGGCATTCCTCTTTGGGGGGGAATCTGTTACACATCAAAATTACTCATTGTGATGATGACCTAGTGTCATCATTATTGAATGTCACAAGTGTCACATTTCTCTCACAAGTGTCATAAATATCATAATGTCGTCTTGTCTATGTTGTGTATCAGATGACGTTATCAACAACACTTACAAGGCACCTCAAAAGACTAGTTTTGAAGAGGAGAAGACATTTGACAAAGAGTACAAGTCTTTTTCTCTATACACTGTCAAGGAGTGCCAATGCTTTGTGATCTCTTTTGGGGGAGCGTTCCAACGCTCTGTGCCCCATTTTGAGGGAGCGTTGGCATTTTTTTGAGAGAATCTTTGGATTGTTGAGATAAATCAGGGAAGAATCCATTCATATCTAGAGTTGGTAGGATTTGGATCTGAGGTCAAGGCTCGATCTTAGGGAATATCCATAAAAAAAGGAGAGTAATCCTCAACTTATCCCAATATTCTCTTAAGTGGTTAGGCCTCTCCAAGCCTATGTAAGGAGGCATCTTCATGGTGAAAGGGGAGACATTGTGAAGTATAAAACATATGATCTCATAAGGGAGATATCATTGAAGCATCAACATTCTGTGTGTGGATTATTTGAGCAAGGGTCTGGACAAAGAGAGCTTGGTGAAGCTGTTGCACCTACATCCATGGYTGTAAGCATCTCACTTTGTTTTCATTAATATAAATCTATGCTTGGCATGTTTCCTTTAAATTTTTTGCATKTTTCATGAACTTGTTYCTTTCATAGATCCATTATGAAGCTAATCATGGTAGARTAGGAAGTATTTTTGTTGTTKCTCATTGTATTTTAGGACCTTCTGAAGAACTTGGAGATCAAGACCAGCCTGGATCGAGCAAGGAAAAACGTCAGTAAAAAGGTATTCACTCTTCTTCCTTATTCTTCTTTGGATAGTTTAGCTTAATGAAAAGGAAATTCAGTGTCCACAATAGCATTTTTGTGTCTTGGTCATAGGGGTCTAATATCCAAGAGAGAATCCACTTGTCCGCAGGGGGATTTCTCTGTAACATAAATTTGAGACTCAATTGGGAAAGGGATGTTCCACAGATTGGGCATTATAGATGCATTCTGTCCAGAAGGTTGATGATGGGCTCTAGTTTGAGGTTTCCCCTGGGCATGAGGTTGAGTCCCTAGAATTTGGAAACCAGACATAAATGACTGACTAGTGCTGCTTAATGTATTAGAGCCACCAAGACCGTTCCCTCTAGGTTGGTGGCTCTAATATTCAAGGTCTTACATGAGGCGAAGGTAAAGGGAAGTCTCACTATGCTTGGAACATATGTTGGTCAAACTCACTTGGGCTCCTTGAAGGTTAAATCCACATTTACTGTGTGGAAGCTTGCACCAAGGAGTAAGTCCATTAAGAAGGTCGCCAATGTAACTGATCCACCTGCTCTATCCCTACCCCTTCCTATATTGATCTCGCGATGTTGGATATCATCACCAAATAGTGGCTTCATTGTGGGAAGTTTTGTTTTCTTGTTTTCTTTTAGATTCATAGTGTGTGTTGTTTGTTTTACTTAGTGGACCTTAGTTCAAGTCAATGTTAATGGCATCAACTCCTGGGAGTACCAATGGAGGAACTCCTTGTCCTGGGGAGCCTTTCACCTTTCCTTCTTTTGGAAACTTTGGTCCTCTGTACATTTCCACATTGAGTCTTCCAGGACTCACCATCAGATTTACGGTTTGGTTATTCCCCACTACGGTGATCTTGAATCCTCCCATTGCTTCAAATACACCTAATACTTCAGATGTCAATACACCACCCACACGTCAACCTCATGTCGAATTTTTGCCATCTTCACCCATTAATTATCCTTCCTTTTATCCGTCTTCGCCTAGTGAAATCTCTAAAGCATGTAGCTAGGCTGATAAGAAGAAGAAGAAATAGAAAGAGAAGAAGAGGAAGAACTCAAAAAGGACCAAGCCTCCAACTACATCATATGTTGGATCTAAGCAACCAACTATTGTTAATAGTACTGGAAGTTTTGATGAGGTCAACAAGATTAAAATGAAGAATCCGAAACCCAAATTCCCTTGTAGTCTTTGTAAGGGTGACCATTTTATAAGGGATTTCCGTGGTCTTCCCAAGGTCTTACGAATGTAGTCCTCCACGTCATCATCCTCTGCTAGAAATTTTTGTGACACCATGTCAACTAGTGACATAAGGTTGGTAATAAGAAGACAACTGTCAAATTTCCTTACATGTTATGCAAAGGTGATCATTATTCTCACCTTTGTCCTTGTATGGATGAGGCTTCTTCTCTTTTGAAAAATATTCAACTTCCAATCAATTATCGTAATATTTCTCCCAACCCATTGTTAGTTGATGGAATGGTCAATCCGGTTCCATCTTCGGTCAATCTGATTGATCAGGTGGTAAATCTAGTTTCATCCTCGGTTGAACCACTAACCCAAATGGTCAATCTGTTTCCACCTATCAATCCCATTCTCCGCTTGGAGAATGAAACCCAAGTGGTTGTTACTTCATCGGTCAATCCCACTCCTCCTTTGACAAGTGCTAACGTGGTCAATCTGGTTCCTCCATCAATCGATCCCACTCCTCCATAGAGGAGTGCCAATGTGGTTGTTCTGATTCTTCCATCGGTCGATCCCACTCTTCCTACGAAAAGTGTCAAAGTGACTGATCTAGTTCCTTCCTCAGTTAGTCCCACCCTGCATCCAAAGAGTGCCAAAGGGGTTGTTTCGGTTACTTCATCGGTCAATACCACTCTTCCTCTAAAGAGTGCCAAGGTGGTCGATCTGATCCCATCATCGATCGACCCTACTCTCTTTCTAGGGAGTAAATCTAATTATTCCCACATTTTTCTCATTGATACATAATCTACCATGTTGGGGGGAAATCCTCTTTCTCCCGTGAAACCCCCTCCAAGTAATAAGGCCATCCTTTTTTATTAGGGTGTGCTAACTGGACCTCGTCTTCCCTTTCACATTCCTTTCAATATTACAGTACAGGTTTTTGGTCGGGAAGTTCCTCAGACACTGATAGACAAAGGTTCTTTCGTTAGTATTTTGTCCTCTATTGCTTGGAAAGATTTAGGTTATCCTCAGCTTGTGCCAGTTACCCAAACTCTGTTCACTTTTAACAAAATAATGAGTCACCCTTTAGGGATCCTTCCCTAGTTTCCTGTAACTTTGGGAGGGAAAACTATCTTTATTGATTTTATGGTAGTCCAGGACCCCTTGGATTTCAATTTACTCCTTGGCCGAGATTATGTCTATGCCATGAAATCTATTATGTCCACTCTTTTTCGTGTGATATCTTTCCCGCAAGATGGAAGAATTGTGACTATTGATCAACTTTCATTTGTTGGCACTGACTTGACCATCAACCCAATGACCTCCCTAAACGGGTCTTATATGAAGTTGCTTTCACCCCTTCCATAGGTCAATTATATGGCGTTGTCTCCCATGAATTCAACTTTTTATGACTTATATTCGGTAGTTGACATGGTGATCTATTCGGTAGGTCTATTGGAGCCTGATATCCTTACCCCTGAAGAGATCCTTGACATGTGTTCCTTCCGGAGCATTCTTCTTCCATCCAGTTAAGATATCTTGGAAGCCATGACTGAGTTTTTTCCCTTGACATGTTGTCCTTCCATAACATTATCCTCTTGGAAGCCATGATCAAGAAAATTCATGAGCATATTTTTGTTCTCTGTAGAAAGCTCGTTAAAAAATGGAACAGAGGCTATGAGCATAGTTTCTCTTCTCTGTGGCAAGATCGTTAAAAAATCAAACAGAGGTCATGAGAATTGTTTTCCTCTCTGTAGAAATCTCATTAAAATATGAAACAAAAATCTGGGGATTCAACCTGGAGCCTTGAGCATAGTTCTTTTCTTGTGTCAAGCTCATTAAAAAATGAAACAGTCACCTCTCTTATCAGGTCGAGTCTTTCGCTAGATCTCGTATATGTCGAGTCGAGTCTTTTGTTAGGTATCATATTTGAACCTTCATTTCATACACCCGTATCCTTTTTCTCCATCTAGTACAGAAATTGGTGATAACCTCAAAGTTGGTGAATGAATTGAATCTTGGGGGTGCATGTCGCCAGCCTTTGATGAGCATTATGGAGTTAAGCCACTAGCTTTCAAGCTGGGGGTGGAGTACCGAGCTTAGTCTTTGTTCTTTCTCGCGCTCCTAAAAATATGAGAATGTAGCCGAGCAACCGTTTATCTATTTTTCGGGCTCGCATGGATATACAAAAAAGGAACCCCCTGGAGTCATGTTTAAGCTCTTTTTAGACTCTCTAAACATGAAAAGATTGTCGAGTGATCTTTATTCCTTTCCCACTCGATAAAAGGTTTGAAAGGGCATCTTTCGAGTGATAATTTATCTCTTTTTTGGCCTTGCGAGACTAACATTATGAAAAATGAAAACCTTGGAGTCATCTTTAAGTTCTTTTCAAACTCTCTAAACATGAAAAATTACCGATTTTACCTTCTCTGGACTCGTTAAACAATCATACATTGAAGGGCCCATACAAGACCTAACCCTTACTTCTCCAAGTTTGTTAAACAAAGGAGGAGGGACTTACTAAAGGTGATTTATATCGAATAGGTGTTACCCTCCTCGAGCTCATTAAATTAAAAAGAGGTACTCATCTCTCTGGATGGGGGAAAAATTGAAGGAAGCAAACCAAGTAGTTTTTGAGAACATTACCAGTAATCCTAACAGTCTCCCTTGAACATGGCATTTTATCTTTGCACGCATTTTTCCGCTGAACCTCTGCACTATACCAATACTTTCAGTTTCCTTACTCCTTTGGGTCACCCGATGAAAGTCATTGTATCCACTGCATTATCAAGTTTTAGTCATTGTCAAGTTTCTGTTGTCATGTCTCAGTGTTGAAGGGAAGTATCTGCCTCAAGAGTCAACCATCGCAAATTCTTTCTTCAATACCCGTGTCATTCAATGTTCATTTGATCCACCAATTACATCTTTGTTTTAGTATCATGTCATTGATGGGGGATACACCAACATCATCCTTCGACGAGTCTATTCTTGTTGACTTCAAAACATTATATCGGAACTAGACTTAAAAACCAGTTAGTACCATGGGACCTGCATGCCTCAATGGCAGGCCTCCTCACATTCGACAATGATTTTAAATCAATGATCTCTGATCAGATGATTCCACGTATGTTTGACTTCATCTCATCCATTCACATTCGTTGGTATTTACTAGAGTACCTTGGGAATCATTGACATCAATGGTGATTTCCCTCGCACTTGGTAACGACTTACCTCATTGACTAGTAATCAAGTGGTTTCTTCCATGTTCAACATCAGGACATCTATTCAAATGGTTAGATTCATACTACATTGGGATGGATAAAGAAGAACCTGGGTTGAGTCATCTCTCTTATATGTACTTTTCCTAGGTTGCGACAGAGTTTCCTTTGAACGTTGACACATATACTGTCACATAGATCCACTTTCTATTGGTCATGGCTATGTCTTGTCATCTCATAGATCCACTGTGTATTCTTCATGGCTATGATCAGTTCAGGTCATAGGATTATAAATCCACATTGTATCTTCAATGGCTATACCTTTTTATCAATATAATTATGGATCCGTAGTGTATCTTATGGCAGCCGTACCTTGAAAGTATTTATCACTCAAGCATAGGTATGCTTGCCTTGGGTTTGAAACATGTCATAATATCTGTTTGATGGTTGCATGCAGCTTCTTCCAGGTTCTCTGAGTCCATACCCTTGCTACAAAAATTCTACAAAGTACTTCAGTCATCAGTTTTTGTCTTCTAACTTCGTACTTTGGGGGGAAATCTATTACACATCAAAATTACTCACTTCAATGATGACCCATTGTCATCATTACTAGTGTTGCAAGTGTCACATTTTTGGTCACAAGTGTTGCAAACATCATACTGCCATATTGCCTATGTCATCTCTCTAACGACATCATAATGAAACTTAATGCACCATCAAAGACTGGTTTAATAAGGATAAATCATCTGATGAGGATTACAAAGAATTTTCCATGAAGGAAACACTCACCTACCCACTTTCAAGGAGTGTGAGAGATCCCTAGCCTTCTTTGGGGGTGCGTTGTAGCACCCTATACACCCTTCTGGGGGAGCACTAGGATTTTCTGAAGGAATTTTGGGCAGCGCTCCCCTACCCACTGTCAGGGAGTGCTAGTGATCCCTAGCCTTCTTTGGGGGAGTGTTGCAATTCTCTGTGCACCCTTTTGGGGGAGCACTGGCCTATTTGACCAAATTTTGGGTTTTTGAGGAGAATCATGGAAAAATCCCCCTTATCCTTGAAATCAGTTAGATTTGAATCTGAGGTCAAGGCTAAACATTAGGGAGGATCCACAACTGAAGTAGAAATATCCTCAACCTATCCCAAGAATCTCTAAGGTGGTTGGGTCTTTCCAATATTATATAAGGAGGCCTTCTCATGGTCAAATCATATGGAGAAATAGAGAAGCACCTAACTTATGATCTCATAAGGAAGGAGAGATGGAGACATTCTGAAGTATCAAACTTATGATCTCATAAGGGAGATATCATTGAAGCATCAACATTCTGTGTGTGGATTATTTGAGCAAGGGTTTGAACAAAGAGAGCTTGGTGAAGCTGTTGCACCTACATCCATGGCTGTAAGAATCTCACTTTATTTTCATGAATATAAATCTATGATTGGTTTGTTTCCTTTAAATTTTTTGCACGTTTCATGAACTTGTTTCTTTCATAGATCCATTATGAAGCTAATCATGGTAGAGTAGGAATTATCCTTGTTGTTTCTCATTGTATTTTAGGACCTTATGAATAACTTGGAGATCAAGACCAGCCTGGATCAAGCAAGGAAAAACGTTGGTAAAAAGGTATTTACTCTTCTTCCTTCTTCTTCTTTGGATAGTTTAAATTCATGGAAAGGAAATTCAATGTCCACAATAACACTTTTATGTCTTGGTCATAGGGGTCTAGCATCCAAGAGATAATCCCCTTGTCCACCGGGGGATTTCTCTGTAACAGAAATTATTTATGTTATAGGATAATCCCCCTGCGGACAACTAGATTTCCTCTTGTATACTAGACCCCTATGACCAAGATAGAAAAGTGCTATTGTGGACACTGAATTTCCTTTGCATGAAGCTAAACTATTTAAATAAGATGAAAGAAGAAGGGTAAATACCTTTTACCGACGTTTGTCCTTGCTCGATCTAGGCTGATCTTGATCTTCAAGTTCTTCAGAAGGTCCTGAAATACAATGAGAAACAACAACGATACTTCCTACTCTACCATGATTATCTTCATAATGGATCTATGAAAGAAACAAGTTCATGAAATGTACACAAACTTTAAAGGAAATATGCCAAGAATAGATTTATATTAATGAAAAAAAAGTGAAATGATTACATCCATGGATGTAGGTGCAACAACTTCACCAAGACCTCTTTGTCCAGACCCTTTCTCAAATAATCCACACATAGAATTATGATTCTTCAATGATATCTCCCTTATGAGATCATAAGTTTGATGCTTTACAATGCCTCTCCCTTTCATTATGAAGAGGCCTCCTTATATAGGATTCGAGAGGCCTAACCACTTAAGATATTCTTGGGATAAGTTGAGGATTCTTCTCCTTTAGTTGTGGATATTCCCTAAGATCGAGCCTTGACCTCAGATTTGAATCCAACCAACTCCAGATGTGAAGGGATTCTTCCCTGATTTCTCTCAAGAATCCAAAAATTCACTCAAAAAATGCCAATGCTCCTTCAAAATGGGGCACAGAGCATTGGAACGCTTCCCCAAAATAGGTCACAGAGCATTGGAACTCCCTGATAGTGTATAGGGGAGCATTGCCTTCCAAAATTGGTTTTTTAGTGGTTGTTTCTATAGAAAAATACTTGTACTCTCTATCAAATGATTTCTCCTCTTCAAAACCAGTATTTTGAAGTGTCTTTTCATTGCTCTTGATAATGTCGTCTGAGACATGACATAGGTAAGATGACAGTATGATTTTGTGATACTTGCGACATTAGTAATGATGACACTAGGCCATCATTGTAATGAGTAATTTTGATGTGTAATAGATTTCCCCCCAAAGTGAGAAGTCAGAAGATGGGAACTGATGACTGAAGTACTTTGTAAACTTTTTCGAGAAAGGGTATGGACTCAGAGAACCTGGAAGAAGTTGCACACAAACATCAAACAAATATTATGACATGCTTCAAACCCAAGGAAGGCATACCTATGCTTGAGTGATAAATAATTTCAACGTATGGCTGCCATAAAATACACTGTAGATCCATAATTATAATGACAAAAAGGTATAGCCACTAAAGATACAATGTGGATCTATACTCCTATTACCTGAATTCATCATAGCCATGAAGAATACATAATGGATCTACGAAATGAAAAGACATAGCAACAACCAATAAAAAGTGGATCTATGTGACAGTATATGTGTCAATGTTCAAAAGAAACTTCGTCACAACCTGGGAAAAGTATATATAATAGAGAAGAATCAACCCAGGGTCTTCTTACCGATCCCGATGTAGTATGAATATAACCATGTGAATACATGTCCTGATGTCGAACATGGAAGAAACGACTTGATTACCGGTCAATGAGGTAAACCGTTAACAAGCGCGAGGGAAATCACCATTGATGTCAATGATTCCCAAGGTACTCTATTACATTCCAACGAATGTGAATGGATGAGATGAAGTTGAACATCTGTGGAATCATCTAATCAGAGGTCAGTGATGTAAACCCATTTTCGGACGTGAGGAGGCCTGCCATTGAGGCATGCAGGTCCCAAGGCACTAACTGTTTTCTAAGTCTAGTTCCCAGATAATGTGTTGAAGTCATCAGGAACAAACTCGTCGAAGGAGGGCCTTGATGTATCCCATATCAAAAACAAAAAATTGACACAGAGATGTAATTGGTGGATCAAAAGAACATGGACTGACACGGGTATTGAAATAGGAAATTTGTGATGGTTGAATCTAAAGGGAGATACTTCCCTTGAACACTGAGGCACAACAACAGAAACATGACATCGACCAAAACAAGATGATGCAATGGATACGGTGACTTTCGTTGAGTGACCCAAAGGAGTAAGAAAACTCAGAGGATTGGTTCAGTGCAGAGGTTCAGTGGATTAAAATGTATGCAAATACAAAGGGCCATGTTCAAGGGAAACCGTAAGAGTGTACTGTAATGTTCCCAAAAATGGCTTGGCTTGCTTCCTTCAAATGTTTTCCCCCATCCAGATAGACGAGTACCTCGTTTTAATTTAATGATCTCGAGGAGGGTAACACATGCTCGATATAACTCACCTTCAGTAAGTCCCTCTTCCTTTGTTTAAAGAACTAGAAGAAGTAAGGGTTTGGTCCCATATGGGCCCTTTAATGTATGATTGTTTAACGAGTCCAGAGATGGTAAACTCGATGATTTTTCATATTTAGAGAGTCTGAAAAGAACTTAAAGACAACTCCAGTTTTGTCCTTTTTCATAATGTTAGTCTCGTGAGGCCGAAAAAGAGATAAATTATCACTCGAAAGACGCCCTTTCAAACCTTTTAACGAGTGTGAAAGGAAGAAAGATCACTCGAAAATATTTTCATGTTTAGAGAGTTTGAAAAGAGATTTAAACAAGACTCCAGGAGATTCCTTTTTCGTATATCCATGTGATCTTGAAAGAGAGATAAAAGGTTGGTCGGTTACATTCTCATGTTTTTACGAGTGCGAGAAATAACAAATACTAAGCTCGGTATTGGTTTCATTTTTAGACAAGCTTGCAACAAAATTAAACTATTCTTGTAAATTCCCAACGTAAATTCCACAGGTTGGGATACCCAAGGATGTTTGGTACTCTGCCCCCATCTTGAAAAGCTAGTGGAATAACTCCAGAATGATAATCAAAGGCTGGAGACATGCCCCCCCAAGATTCAATTCATGCTCTGAATTTGAGGTTATCACCAATTTCTCTACTAGATGGAGAAAAAGGATAAGGGTGGATAAAATGAAGGTTCAAATAAGAGACCTAACAAAAGAATCGACTTGAAATCTATGAAATCTGGCGAAAGAATCGACCTGACAGGAGAGGTGACTGTTTCATTTTTTAACGAGCTTGACACAGAAAACGAACTATGCTCAAGGCTCCAAGTTTAGTCCCTAGATTTTTGTTTCATTTTTTAATGAGCTTGCTTCAAAGAGGAAAACTATGCTCGTAGCCTCTATTTCATTTTTTAACGAGATTTCCAAAAAGAAGAGAAACTATGCTCGTAGACTCTTCTTGATCATGGCTTCTAAGAGGATAACACTTTGGAAGGACACCATGTCAAGGGACAAAACTCTGTCATGGCTTCCAAGAGATCTTCACTGGATAGAAGAACAATGTTGTGGAAGGAACACATGTCGGGGTCTGTGATAGGGGTAAGGAGATCAGGCTCCAATATCCCTACCAAAGATATCACCATGTCAACTACCAGATCTAGGTCATCGAAAGTTGAAGTGATGGGAGACAACGCCACATAATTAACCTGTGGCAGGGGTGATATCAACTGCATATAAGACCCATTTAGGGAGGTCATTGGGTTTATGGTCAAATCAAGGCCAACAAACGAAAGTTGATCAATAGTCACCATTCGGGAAAGATATCACATGAAAGATATTGGACACAATAGCTTTCATGGCATAGACATAACCTCGCCCAAGGAGTAAATCGAAATCCAAGGGGTCTTAGACTACCATAACATCAATAAAGACAGCTTTCCCTCCCAAAGTTATAGGAAACTGAGGAAGGATTCCTAAAGGGTGTCTGGTTCTTCTGTTAAAAGTGAACAGAGTCTGGGTAACTAGCACAAGCTGAGGATAACCCAAAGATTTCCATGTAATAGAGGAAAAAATACTAATGGACAAACCTTCATCTATTAGCGTATGAGGAACATCCCCACCACAAAACTATACTGTCATCTTGAAAGGAATGTGAGAGGGAAGACGAGGTCCAATTAGCAGACCCCAATAAAAAAGGATGGCCTCATTACTTGGAGGGGGTTTCATGGGAGAAAGAGGAATGCCCCCCCAGTACGGTAGATTCTGTATCAATTAGAAAAACGTGGGCAAAATCGGGTTTACTCTCTAGAGGGATAGTAGGGTCAATCGATAATGGAATGGAATCGACCACATTGGCACTCTTTAGAGGAAGAGTGGAATTGACCAAAGAAGGAACCAGAACAACCACTTTGGCACTCTTCGGATGAAGGGTGGGACTGACCGAGGAAGGAACTGGATCAATCACTTTAACACTCTTCAGATGAAGGGTGGGACTACCCGAGGAAGGAACTGGATCAATCACTTTGACACTCCTCAAAGGAGGAGTGGGATCGACTGATGGAAGAACCACTTTGGCACTTTAGCACTCTTAGAGAGCACCGGAGTGGAAAACAACCATACTGGTAACCCAATTGTGAGCCCTAGAAGGCTCAAAGTAGTGATGTAAGGAGGAGAAAGGTTTCCATAAGAAGGAAAAACAAAGGTTTCCCCTAGCAAAGGGGTTCCTTCATTGGTCATTTCGGGAACTGACGCCATAAAAAATAAAGATCCAACCTAGATTCTGCTAGGGAGAACAAACAACACACGCTAAAAATTTAGTAAGCAAGAAAGCAAGCAAAACCTTCTCACAACGAGCACACTAGTTGGTGATGAAATCCAACATCATGGGAATAAAGTAAGAAGGGGATGAGATAGAGAGGGTGGAAAAGTTACATTGACGACCTTCTTAACAGACTTACACCCTGGTGCAATATCCCACACATAATCTTGGGTATACCCTCCAAGGAGCCCGAGTGAGTCTGGCGAATGTTGATTCTAGGTACCGTGAATACTTGCCCCTCCACAGTCACCTTGTGTAAAGACCCTAAAGAGATAGGCCACTAAGGTTACCAACTACAACAGTGATTCCTGGGGAAACAGTCGACAGTCTGATCCACGTTCAAGGGCAGGGTATTTAGCCCAAAATCAACTTGAAAGGATTCCACTCATCATTGTGGGTATACCTTCAAGCGACCTCCATAATATGTGAAATCTCTACACCAAGACCAACAAAGTAGGGTGAGTAACTCTGCCAGTCTTAATGCGATCTCAGGTTTGACCCTTGTGTGAGAAGGGCTTCCCAGGAAAAAATGTTGCAATTGGATTTCACTGCTCACTAACACAAGATCCTATGTTTGTTTGCATCTTTGGAAAGTTATATTTCACACCTATTCCAAATCCCTACAACTAATTTGATGTAGGTTTGCCACCAGAAAATATAAAAATTTCTAATCAACTTTTAGTTTAGTGCTTGATTTTTAAGGTTGTTGTTACTCAAAAGGAAAATGGCATGGACAATATGGTGTTTTGACTGACTTGAAAGTTATGAAAATATATTAATATACAATCTTTTCATTTCGATAAAATTTATGCTACGAGAATGAGAAAACATTCATCACATTCCAGATGCACAATGTCCCAAAATGCCAAAACATGCAATTTCGCTACTTCAAATGCAAGTTAGTTTCACTACCCAAAATCAAGAATTCATTTATCTTCTTTGTTTGATTATGATGTGTACAAAAAGTAAATACAAAACCTTCAATGCTCCACTACTTGCAATCAGGAGAAAGAGTACTATGTAGATGCAAAAGACACGAAGAAAAAGGGATACAAACAAAGCATGCACTCTAGGCAATGAGGTATGAAAGAAAATAAGTAAAGACTTTTTCTATCAAGAAAGAACACCATCAAGGATTCTACAACCAATCAATGATTCAAAGAATAAAATAAAATGCAGAGAAGAATCCAAGAAATGATATTGAGAAAGAGAAATCACTCAAAATTGTCCTGTCAAAATAATAGCTAGAAAAGGAAATTTCACATTTCTGAAAAAGGTTTCAATCTCCAATAAATACAATAGGGATTAAGAAGAATAAAAAACCATCAAAAATCAATCAAAACAACTTCACAAACCAGCCACAGACTCTGGGTAAATATCTCTACAAAAAAGGATACAAAAGACTGAGCAGAAGAAGGCAAAAACTCTCAAAAAAGAGACTAGCACTCCCCTAGAAGGGTTCACGGAGTGTTGCAATGCTCCCTAATACACTATAGGGGTGAGTTGGTGCTCGGGTATGGCCTATAGGGGGGCGTTGTTCCTCCCATAAACTCAGAAAAAAAGAGCCCAAAACCATGCAAAAACTCACTCAGAATGCATGAAAATTGGTGAAATTTCTAGTGAAGGTAGGAGAAGGCAAATGGATGATGAGAAATCAGTAAAAGTGATCTGAAAGGTGGTAAAAGGGTAGTGAAAAAACAAGGAAATAAATACAGGATTTCCTTCCCCAGTGGAGTCGCCAATTTCTGTTACAGAGAAATCCCCCTACGAACAAGTGGATTCTCTCTTGGGCTGTAGACTCTTAAGACCAAGACATAAAAGTGATATTGTGGACACTGAATTTCCTTTTCATGAAGCTAAACTATCCAAAGAAGAATAAGGAAGAAGATTAAATACCTTTTTAACGATGTTTGTCTTTGCTCGATCCAGGTTGATCTTGATCTCCAAGTTCTTCAGAAGGTCTTACAATACAATGAGCAACAACAATGAGACATACTCCATACTCTACCATGATTAGCTTCATAATGGATCTATGAAAGAAACAAGTTTATGAAACGTACAAAAAATTTAAAGGAAACGAGCCAAGCATATATTTATATTAATGAAAACAAAGTGAGATGCTTACATCCCTGGATATAATTGCAACAGCTTCACCAAGCTCTCTTTGTCCAGACCCTTGCTCAAATAATCCACACATAGAATGTTGATGCTTCAATGATATCTCCCTTATGAGATCATAAGTTTGAAACAGGAATTTGTGATGGTTGAGTCTTGAGGTAGATAATTCCCTTGAACACTAAGGCATGACAACGTAAACTTGATAAGGACCAAAACTTGATAATGCAGTGGATACTGTGACTTTCATCGGGTGACCCAAAGGAGTAAGGAAACTCAAAGGATTGATTCAGTGCAGAGGTTTAGCGGATTGAAATGTGTGCAAAGACAAAATGTCATGTTCAAGGGTGACTGTAAGGATTACTGGTAATGTTCTCAAAAACTACTTGGCTTGCTTCCTTCAATTTTCCCTCCATCTAGATAGACGAGTACCTCTTTTTAATTTAACGAGCTCGAGGAGGGTAACACATGCTCGATATAACTCACCTTCGGTAATTCCCTCTTCCTTTGTTTAACGAACTGGAAGAAGTAAGGGTTGTGTCCTATATGGGCCCTTCAATGTATTATTGTTTAACGAGTCCAAAGAAGGTAAACTCGGTGGTTTTTCATAATTAGAGAGTTTGAAAATGACTTAAAGACGACTCCAGTGTGGTCCTTATTTGTAATTTTAGTATTGCGAGGCCAAAAAAGAGATAAATTATTACTCGAAAGACGCCCTTTCAAACCTTTTAATGAGTGGGAAAGGAAGCAAGATCACTCAGAAATCATTTCACATTTAGAGAGTCTGAAAAGAGCTTAAAGACGACTCCAAGGGGTTCCTTTTTTGTGTATCCATGCGGGTCTAAAAAAGAGATAAAAGTTTACCCGACGCGTTCTTATGTGTTTGAGCTTGAGAATGAACTAAGACTATGCTCGTGAATGTGACAAGATGAAAAACCGAAAAAATTTCTCTGAAACCTGCCAATAATGTCAAAACTGCATTCTAGGGTATTAATAAGGCCTCCAAAATATTTTCAAAACCCAAAAATAACTATATATTAGGCAAAAATGAAATTTATAATAGTAAAATGGGGTAAAAATATCATTTACCA
>ML802387.1:360963-406221 GCA_009831015.1 Picea engelmannii
TATTATAATTCAAAGTGAATACAAAATAAATTATTTCAATAATAAATTTAATGGAGAAATTAGAAGTGGGTTAACCCTAAAATAAGGAAAGTGGGGCCAAGTGACCTAGAATATGTTTTTAAGGAAGCTACTTGGAGAGTATACATACGAGGAAATGCTCTCTCATTTAAATCACACTTGAGCATATTGAATATCTATAGGTGTCTGAGGTAACCAAGGATATCTAAGATGAAATTCTAAGGTAAGGTGAAGAAAAGAAGGCTGAAATGCAAGGAAGGATAAATTCTTTTGATGTCGCTTTCTAAGGTGTTTCGAGTAAAAATGTCATAACTTATTCATAACAAATCCAAATTCAGTGAAAGAAAATGTGTTGGTTAGGGTGCATTCTTTAGTATGATGTGTAACAATTTCAGATCAATTCAAAAAACATTTCGTGCAGTGCACGCTCTACAAGGTCGCTCTCTAGAATAAGCAAAAATTCAACAAGGTATGCCATTTTTTCTGTAACTCCTTTTCTGAGAGGTTGCAAGTAGTGACACCTGGAGGAATGACATAAAAACACTAAAGAACATTCTGTATCATTTTCATATATTTATACATTACAAGTACAAAGTTATGATTACTTCAGGTTAGGTTTGTTGACCAATCTAAAACTAGGCATTTGAGACTCAAGAAAAGTTTGATGAAAATGATAGTCTCTTGTTGTTGAAGTTAAGGAAGGTTTGCAGGAATGTGATCATATACACCAGGTTTATTACAGAGCTAAAAATCATATTTGGATGATGAAATTGATGAGGGATTTTGGTTGAGGTACATGTTGAGTACATGGTTGAGACAAGTAGTTGATGAGTTGCCACATACATGAGGTGTATAGTTGATGATGTTGGTACATATTGATGAGTCATAGTTGATGAGTAGTTGACACATGATTGGCACATACTTGGTACATGGTTGGATGCACTTGTTTATGGTACATGTTGATTATAGGTTTTTTGGTACAGGTTGGTGCAAGGTTGATGCACTTGTTTATGATACAGGTTGATTACAGGTTGAAGTACAGGTTGATGCATGGTTGATGCATTGTTCAAATTTATTGGTACGGGTTTACAATGATATATCTCACAATGACAGGTTGACAGTGGTTCCATCATTATACTTCTACTTTAGGGTGGCAGGATAAGGAAAGGACACGTTGTTGTAGCCGTAGAACATAGAGGGTTGTAGCCTCCTTTCTGGTTGTAGTCGAAGAATTGGGGAGTTGGAGCTTCCCTCAGGTTGTAGCCTGAGAAACTAAGGGGTTGGAGGCTCCTTCCAGTTGCAACTGGAAAACAAAGGAAGTTGGTGCTTCTAATGAATGTAATTCTTCAAGACATATAAGAAAAAGCATTATGTGGTTTTCTCCCGATTTGGGTTTCCACATAAAACACTGGTGTACTATGTATGTGTATGTTTGTTCATTTGTTCATTGCTTATTTACTCTACAGTTATTGGATGATAATGCTTCATTGATATAACACTTGGATTATATGTTTAAAAATGATTAAATTTCTCTATTACTTATTCACCCCCCCTCTCAGTAATCCAACAATTGGCCTCATAGATAAAGCAAACAATTTAAAAAAAAAATGCAATTGCCTAAAAATTGCCAAAAAGATGTGATTAATGAACTTTTGTTGTTGATGATTGCTGGTGACTACAACAATAATCATGATCGAGTGGAAATAAAGAGAGCATGAGATTGATGATGTGTCCACCTTACAAAGTGCCCGAACACGGGCCGCATTGAGTAATTGCGGTCTCCTCAAGTTCTTCAAAATGCAAAAAATGAAGAAAGAGATTCTTCTTCTAGAGCATATGATTGAGCTATGGAACGTTGCAGAACAAGGGTTCCAAATTGGAATGCATCTTCTTACCATTGAGTTAGAATATTTATACTTCCTAACCAACCTCTTGAAAAGAGGGGCTCCCGTAGTTTTATCCAGACAGAGGATACTTCCTGCGCCTATGGATGAGTACCTGGCAAAGCATTGTGTCCCATGAGTGAGACTAGTGGGAGGTAGAATAAAAATCAAAGATATCAGGGACCTACCTCTTCGGTCCATTCTATTTTCCATTATGAGTATAACAGGAATTACCCGCGTGCACCTAGTTTCAAGATCACAGGTGGCCTATGGTTTACAGTGTCTAGAGCCAACTCTGTTTAACTGGAGTGCAAGGTTCCTTCAGAATGTGAAGCAGTAGATTACGAGATGCAGAGCAGGGCAGCAGAAGTAGTTCGGGTATGGTTTATTCTTGGTTTCATTCTTCTTAGAATGCATTCCTCAGATGCAACCTCAAATTGCATTAGCAGTACGACCAGTGGGAGAACCATGTATGGAGCGATGGATTAGCCTGTCTCCGAGACTAGGATCATATTCAAAGTTCAAATTCATCGATGATTTATTCACTTGGCTAAGACACCAATTGATTATGATAGAAGACTTTCCATATGCCAGAGTGTATTTCTGGGGAAGCATGGACTTGTCTCTTCCAGAAGGGGAGGATTGGGATGCGTCAGGTGAGAAAAACGATCTGGTCAAGTGTTTTTTGATTTTAAACGTTATATATATATATATATATATATATTGGACATAGTAGAGTTTCTAATGGATGTATCGTTTCATCATGAAGACAGGGGAGCAACATGTCTAGTAGAGATACCGGCATTGGGTGTCGCGAAGATGCTCAGGTAGTAGTAGCGGTAGGGGGTCTCCAAGAGGTGGAGACAAACCTTCGTGGTCTTACGATGGGTATCCCTCCTCTTGAGAGGGATAACATACCCTTGCACTTGCGGAGATACATAGTGGGAGTTCTTGAGAGTATTAACTCTTTACTGAGACGAGTAGCCCATGTGGTGATGTGCTACTTGAAGCACAATGTGATGCGGGAGGACTAGGAACTCACTGATTTTTTTGTGTAGTCTTTATGATGATTTTATGGGCATGAGGACTAAACATTTTTCCCTTCTATGGACTTTTTGATGTAATCAAACATTTTCAGTCACGTCGTATATATATACATTTCTGAGTTTTTACAGTACCAAATGATTTTCAAATAATGATGTTTTTTATGTGATGTGTTTTAATTTACATGATGATATGTGATGTGATTTATTTACTTTATGAAAACTTATCTATGTGCAATATACCTATTCATGATGTAATTAGCTAACGAATCTGAAATGGTATTGAGTTCTCTTGGTATGTGTTTGTATTCGATAAAATCAAACATTCATTCAAGACGACGAACTTGTAAGTGGAGACGTAGTAGGATAGGATTGCGAATAGCGTAGATTCGATTAAGTTGACAGACCACGAGTTGGGAGTCTAGGTTGATGATCATGCAAGAAACGCCTAGGGAGGAGGCTTCGGTTAAAATTCCGATGACAACATGATATTATTCCATGTTGTTAGTTGTCTATCCTAAGAAAATACCTTCGGAACTCACCAACTCATCATAGTGGTAAATGAACCAAGCTATAGAAGCAATGTTCTAGGTGTGTCAACTAGCGCCATCTGCAAACCTGACAAATATAGGAAAGGAAGATGTCATCTGCGCATGAAAACACAAGACACAGTATAAGTGGCTAAGGAAAAAACTCGAGCACATAAAAGAAGAAGACACATCAAAATAAAAATACAATAGTGTACAAAGCACGTATGCTAGATGTTCTATGCATAGTATTTCTTAAGGTAAAGCCCATTCTGGGGATCACCCAGGGAGATTCCATTGTTGAACCTCACTCTGTTGAGGAGAGCCCTCCATAGAATGAGGGGATAAAGGGGTAGAATATTCCATATTTTATGGGGGAAGTCCCTGTACCCTACGCAAACGGTGTGGAGGGTCGATGTTGGCGGAAAAAAGTCGACGGAAAAAATCTATGGCCAACTAACGAAAAAGAAACAACATACACTAATCAAATCTAGGAATCAATCCAAGCAAACAAAACCATCTCTCGATGACATACTAGTTGGTGATGAAATCCAATGTCGCGTGATCAAGTCAAGAAGGGGCTAGGACATGGTGGAACAGTTACGATGGTGACCTGCATAACGGACTTGCGTGTTGGTGCAATTTTCCAAACAATAATTGTGGATTTACCCTCCAAGGAGCCCGAGTGAGTTTGACCAATGTTTGTTCGAGGTACAGTGAGACTTCCCTTCATCGTCACCTTGTGTAAGTACCTAAAGATTATGGCTACTAAGGACACCAACTCACAGTCAGTCCCTGGGTGGGTACATTCGACATTTCAGTCTGAACGTATGAGCAGGATAACAAGTCTAAAATCCTTTGAGAGAATTGAGGACAAGTGGACCGATAGAACTCTAGAGGACCCCGAATGGATTCGGATTTCATGAAGGACTGAGACAAAATGAAACCAGTTGAAGTTGAAGAAGAACCCTCAATATACGATGTAACCACTACAAACATTTGAACCATAGAGGGATAATCTTCATAACTCTCCCGAATGCGACCTTGTGCATAACCCCTATGTGAGATGGGGATCCCAGAAAGCCTATACGAAAATTGGATTTTTCTCTCCCTATCGCAAGATGCTAATGTTTGATTTGAATACTTTGGAGATTTGTAATTACAGCCTAATCCAATGTGCTAATCCTAGTCTAATGTTGGTGGAAGATTCTATAAACAAAATGCTCTAGATAAATTTTAATTAGCATTAATTTTGTAGTTGTTCTTTACTCAAGGGTGTATGAAAGTGAAACTGATGGTATTATGAATTAATCCACAAAAAATGCATAAGAAATGATAAGCAATATTTTCTTTCAATGAATTCCTAAATAAAGGAAAAAGAAGAATGTTCTTTTCACTCTCAAACACTAAGATGCAGAATCCTCAATCAATTGTTTCTCAATAAACTCCAGTATAAAGCTAAAGATTTCATAGAATTTCATTCTAATATCCAAAAACAATCATAAAAAATGTATCCTTTTGCTTTATGTGTGAATGATAATCAATCTGATGTAAATCTCCCTATGTCATTCATACTTTAATATCAATGAGATTCAAACAATTAGAAGCAAGTTTCACACAAACAAAAACACACTCTCGTCATGATTAAACAAGAAAGACAAAGATAACAAAACTTGCAAAAAGAAAACCAAAAACTCAAAAAGAAGGAAAAAGGCTTGGACAAGATGACCTCAAAGATCAAATGGAATGGTGCATATACCTTTGAATTTCCTCACAAAATATTCCACTCAGTCAAATAAGTGAGAGGAAAACAATAAGTTGACTCTAAATCGTCTAAGAGAAAGAGTGAATTCAAGGTAAGGAAAAATCAATAAAAATTCCAAACAAAAGGTGGTAAATTCTCAGAAAATAGACTTTTGAAGGCCAAGACCAAGATGTATCGAGGTTGCAAGACTCCTAAGAAACTGCCAACAACAATAAACTGAACTCAGAGAATGAAAACCTAGAAGATTTTTCACAGAAAAGGGCCAACGCTCTGGTGTAAAGGGCACTAGAGCGTTCCAACGCTCTATGTAAGACCAACAAGGTGTGCACATGGCTAGACCCCCATGACCAAGAAAAAAAAGTGCTATTGTGGACACTGACTTTCCTTTTCATGAAGCTAAACTATCCAAAGAAGAAGAAGGAGGAAGAGTAAATACCTTTTCACCGACGTGTGTCCTTGCTCGATCCAGGCTAGTCTTGATCTCCAAGTTCTTCAGAAGATCTTGAAATACAATGAGAAACAACAATGATACTTCCTAATCTACCACAATTATCTCATAATGGATCTATGAAAGAAACAAGTTCATGAAATGTGCACAAACGTTAAAGGAATCAGGCCAAGCATAGATTTATATAAATGAAAACAAAATGAGATGCTTACAGCCATGGATGGATGTGACTCAATCCCCAAAAAATGCATAAGAAATGACAAGCAGTCTTTTATTTCAATGAATACCTAATTAAGGGGAAAATACTAATGTTCTTTTCACTATCAAACACTAAGATGCAAAATCCTCAATCAATTGTTTCTCAATCAAATCCAGTATAAAGATAAAGATTTCATAAAATTCCTTTCTAATATCCAAAAACAATCATAAAAAATGTCTCCTTTTGCTTTATGTGTGAATGATAATCAATCTGATGTAAATCTCCCTATGTCATTTATACTTTAAGATCAATGAGATTCAGACAATCATAAGCAAGTTTCACACAAACAAAAACACACTCTCGTCATGATTAAACAAGAAAGACAAAGATAACAAAACTTGCAAAAAGTAAACCAAAAACTCAAAAAGAAGGAAAAAGGATTGGACAAGATGACCTCAAAGATCAAATGGAATGGTGCATATACCTTTGAATTTACTCACAAAATCTTCCACTCAGTCAGATAAGTGAGAGGAAAACTGTAAGTTGACTCTAAATCGTCAAAGACAAAGTTTGACTTCAACGTAAGGAAAAAACAATAAAAATTCCAAACAAAAGGTGGTAAATTCTCATAAAACAGAGTGTTGAAGGCCAAGAACAAGATGTACTAAGGTTGAAAGACTCTTGAGCAAGTKCCAACAACAAGAAACTAAACTTAAAGAATGAAAACCTAGAATATTTTTCACAGAAAAGGGGCAACGCTCTGGTGTAAAGGGCACCAGAGTGTTCCAACGCTCTGTGTAAGACCAGCAGGGAGTGCACATGGCTCAACCCCTATGAAAAAGACATAAAAGTGCTATTGTGGACACTGAATTTCCTTTTCATGAGGCTAAATTATCCAAAGAAGAAGAAGGAAGAATAGTAAATACCTTTTTACCGACGTTTGTCCTTGTTCGATCCAGGCTGGTCTTCATCTCCACGTTTTTCAGAAGGTCTTGAAATAAAATGAGTAAGAACAATGATACCTCATACTCTACCATGATTAGCTTCATAACGGATCTATGAAATAAACAAGTTCATGAAATGTGCACAAACTTCAAAGGAATTAGGCCAAACATAGATTTATATTAATGAAAATAAAGTGAGATGCTTACAACCATGGATGTAGGTGCATAAGCTTCACCAAGCTCTCTTTTTCCAGACCCTTGCCCAAATAATAAACACACAGAATGTTGATTCTTCAATGATATCTCCCTTATGAGATCATAAGTTTGATACTTCACAATGTCTCTATATGCTTTTCCCATGAGAAGGCCTCCTTATATAAGCTTGGAGAGACCCAAACACCTTAGAGATTCTTGGGATAGGTTGAGGATCTTTCTCCATTAGTTGTGGATCCTCCCTAAGATGTAGCCTAGACCTTAGATTCGAATCCAATTGATTTCCAGGATAAGGGGGATTTTTCCCTGATTCTCCTCAACAGCCCAAAATTTGCTCAAACAGGCCAGTGCTCCCCCAAAAGGGTACACAGAGTGATGCAAATCTCCCCCAAATAATGCTAGGGACTGTTCGAATGCCCTCATAGTGGGTAGGGAAGTGCTGCCCAAAATTCCTTCAGAAAATCCTAGTGCTCCCACAAAAAGGTGTACAGGGTGCTGCAACGCTCCCCCAAAGGAGGCTAGGGTGCGTTGGCACTCTCTGACAGTGGGTAGGGGAGCGTTGCCTTCCAAAAATCATTTTTAAGTGGTTTTATTCATGGAAAATGATTTTTACTCCTCATCAGATGATTACTCCTTCTTAAACCATTCTTTGATGGTGTCTTAAGTGTCCTTATGGTGTCATTAGAGACACGACCTAGGCAATATGGTAGTATGATGTTTGTGACACTTGCAACACTAGTAATGAAAACAATGGATCATCATTGAAGTGAGGAATTTTGATGTGTAATAGATTACCCCCCAAAGTGTGAAGTTAGAAGACAAAAACTGATGATGAAAGTACTTTGTAGACTTTTCCGAGAAAGGTTATGGACTGAGAGAACTTAATAGAAGCTACACACAACCATCAAACAAATATTATGACATGTTTCAAACCCAAGGAAGGAATACCTATGCTTGAATGATAAAGACTTTCAAGGTATGGTCGCCATAAAATAAACTATGGATCCATAATTATATTGACAAAAATGTATAGCCACTAAAGATACAACGTGGATCTATACTCATATGACCTGAACTGATCGTAGCCACAAAGAATACACAGTGGATCTACGAGACGACAAGACATAGCCACGACCAATACAAAGTGGATCTATGTGAAAGTATATGTTTCAACGTTCAAAAGAAACTCCATCGTAACCTAGGAAAAGTACATATAAGAGTGATGACTCAACCTAGGGTCTTCTTACCAATCCCAATGTAGTATGAATCTAACCATGTGAAGAGATGTCCTGATCTCAAACATGGAAGAAACCACTTGATTACCATTCAATGAGGTAAACCCTTAACAAGCGCGAGGGAAATCACCATTGATGTCAATTATTCCCAAGGTAATCTATTACATTCCAACGAAAGTGAATGGATGAGATGAATTCAAACATCTATGGAATCATCTGATCAGAGGTCAATGATGTAAACCCACTGTTAGACGTGAGGAGGCCTGCCATTGAGGCATGCATATTCAAAGGTACTAATTGGTTTCTACATCTATCTCCTGGATAATGTGTTGAAGTCGACAGGAATAGACTCGTCGACGGAGGGCCTTGGTGTATCCCCCGTCAATGACATGCAACTGACACAAAGATGTAATTGGTGGAACAAATGAACATGGACTGACACAGGTATTGAAACATAAATTTTTGATGGTTGACTCTTGAGGCAGATACTTCCCTTGAACACTGAGGCACAACAACAGAAAAATGACATGGACCAAGACATGATGATGTAGTGGATACTGTGACTTTTATCGGGTGACCCAAAGGAGTAAGGAAACTCAAAGGATCGGTTTAGTGCAGAGGTTCAACGGAAAAATGCATGAAAATATAAAGTGTCGTGTTTAAGGGTGACTGTAAGAGTTAATGGTAATGTTCTCAAAAACTGCTTGTCTTGCTTCCTTCAATTTTTCCCCCATCCAGATAGATGAGTAACTCTTTTTAGTTTAACGAGATCGAGGAGGGTAACACATGATCGATATAACTCACCTTCGATAAGTCCCTCTTCCTTTGTTTAATGAACTGGAATAAGTAAGGGTTCGGTCCCATATGGGCCCTTCAATGTATGATTGTTTAATGAGTCAATAGAAGGTAAACTCGTTATTTTTTCATATTTAGAGAGTTTGAAAATGACTTAAAGACGACTCAAGTGTTGTCATTTTTCATAATTTTAATCTCGTGAGGATGAAAAAGAGATAAATTATCACTCGAAAGATGCCCTTTCAAACCTTTTAATGAGTGGGAAAGGAAGCAAGATCAGTCGGAAATATTTTCATGTTTAGGGAGTCTGAAAAGATCTTAATGACGACTCCAGGGGGTTCCTTTTTCGTATAACTTTTACGAGTCTGAAAAACTGATAAAATTTTACTCAGTTGCATTCTCATTTTTTTTTGAGCATGAGAAGGAACTAATACCATGCTTGATATGCCCCCATCTTGAAAAGCTAGTGGCTTAACTCCAGAATGATCATCAAAGGTTGGATACATGCCCCCCAAGCTTCAATTCATTCACCAACTTTGAGACTGTAACCAATTTCTCTACTAGATGGAAAAAAAGATATGGGTGGATGAAATGAAGGTTCAAAAATGAGACCTAACAAAAGACTCGACTCGACATCTACAAGATCTGGAAAAAGACTCGACCTGACAGGGGAGGTGATTTTTTCATTTTTTGAACGAGCTTTCCACACAGAAGAGAAACTATGCTCATGGCTTCTCGAGGAGGGTAATGCATGCTCTATATAACTCACCTTTGGTAAGTCCATCTTCCTTTGTTTAACGACTATAATGCATGCAAAGATAAACTACCAATGTTTGTTACAGGATAATCCCCCTACGGACAAGTGGATTTCCTCTTAGATACTAGACCCCTATGACCAAGACTGAAAAGTGATATTGTGGACACTGAATTTCCTTTGCATGAAGATAAACTATTCAAAAAAGAGGAAATAATAATGGTAAATACCTTTTACCGAAGTTTTTCCCTGCTCAATCCAGGATGATCTTGATCTCCAAGTTCTTCAGAAGGTCCTGAGATACAATGAGCAACAACAACCATACTTCCTACTCTACCATGATTAGCTCCATAATGGATCTATGAAAGAAACAAGTTCATGAAACGTACACAAACTTTAAAGAAAATAGGCCAAACATATATTTATATTAATGAAAACAAAGTGAGATGCTTAAATCCATAGATGTAGGTAAAACAACTTCAACAAGTTGTCTTTGTCTAGATCCTTGCTCAAATAATCCACACACAGAATGTGATTCTTCAATTATATCTCCCTTATGAGATCATAAGTTTGATACTTCCCAATGTCTCCCCTTTCACCGTGAAGAGGCCTCTTTATATAGGCTTGGAGAGGCCTAACCACTTAAGAGATTCTTGGGATAAGTTGAGGATTATTTTCCTTTTGTTATGGATCTTCCCTAATATCGAGCCTTGACCTCAAATCTGAATCCAACCAACTCCATATATGAAGGGATTCTTCCCTCATTTCTCTCAACAATCCAAAGATTCTCTCAAGAAAGGCCAAAACTCTCTCAAAATGGGGCATAGAGCGTTGGAACGCTCTCCCAAAATATTTCATAGAGAGATGGAACTCCTTGATAGTGTATAGGGGAGCGTCGCCTTCCAAAATTGATTTTTTAGTGGTTTTCTCAGTGGAAAAACACTTTTACTCTTTGTCAAATGACTTCTCCTCTTCAAAACCAGTCTTTTGAGGTGTCTTGTAAGTGTTCTTGATAATTTTGTCTGAGACACAACATAGACAGGACGACATTATGATATTTGCGACACTTGTGAGAGAACTGCGACACTTGCGACATTCGGTAATGACGACACTAGGTCATCATCGCAATGAGTAATTTTGATGGGTAACAGATTGCCCCCAAAAGTGCGATGTTAGAAGATGAGAATTGATGACTAAAGTCCTTTGTAAATTTTTTTAAGCAAGGGTACAGACTTAGAGAACCTGATAGAAGTTGCACGCAACCATCAAACAAATATTATGACATGTTTCAAACCCAAGGCAGACATACCTATGCTTGAGTGATAAAGACTTTCAAGGTATGGCCGCCATAAAATACATCGTGGATCCATAATTATATTGACAAAAAGGTATAGCCACTGAAGATACAATGTGGATCTATACTAATATGACTTGAACCGATCATAGCCATGAATAATACACAATGGATATACAAGACGACAAGACATAGCCACGACAAATACAAAGTGGATCTATGTCACAGTATATGTGTCAATGTTCAAAAGAAACTCCGTCGCAACCTAGGGAAAGTGCAGATAAGAGTGATGAATCAAACCAAGGTCTTCTTTATCGATCTCGATGTAGTACAAATCTAACCATGTGAATAAATGTCTTGATATAGAACATGGCATAAACCACTTGATTACCAATCAATGAGGTAAACCGTTAAGAAGCAAGAGGGAAATCACCATTGATGTCAATGATTCCCAAGGTACTCTAGTACATTCCAACGAATGTGAATGGATGAGCCTAAGTAAAAAATCCATGGAATCATATGATCAGAGTTCAATGATGTAAACCCACTGTCAGACGCGAGGAGGCCTGCCATTGAGGCATGCAGGTCCCAAGGTACTAACTGGTTTCTAAGTCTAGCTCCTGGATAATGTGCTGAAGTCGACAATAATAGACTTGTCGAGGGAGGGCCTTGATGTATCCCCCATCAATGACACAAAACTGACAAAGAGATGTAATTGGTGGATCAAAAGAACATGGACTGACACGGGTATTGGAACAGGAATTTGTGATGGTTGAATCTTGAGGCAGATACTTGAATCAACAAGGATGAAAACATGATAATGCAACAGATACTGTGACTTTCGTTGGGTGACCCAAAGGAGTAAGGAAACTCAAAGGATTGGTTCAGTGGAGAGGTTCGGTGGAAAAATGCGTGCAAAGATAAAATTTCGTGTTCAAGGGTGACTGTAAGGGTTACTGGTAATTATCTCAAAAAAATGTTTGGCTTGCTTCCTTCAAATTTCCCCCCCATCCAGATAGATGAATACCTCTTTTTAATTTAACGAGATCGAGGAGGGTAACACATGCTCGATATAACTCACCTTCGGTAAGTCCCTCTTCCTTTGTTTAATGAACTAGAAGAAGTAAGGGTTCTGTCGCATATGGGCCCTTCAATGTATGATTGTTTAACGAGTGCAGAGAAGGTAAACTTAGTGATTTTTCATATTTAGAGAGTCTGAAAAGAACTTAAAGATGACTCTAGTGTTGTCCTTTTTCATAATGTTATTCTCGCGAAGCAAAAAAAGAGATAAATTATCACTCGAAAGATGCCCATTCAAACCTTTTAATGAGTGTGAAAGGAAGCAAGATCACTCAACAATCTTTTCATGTTTAGAGAGTCTGAAAAGAGCTTAAAGGAGACTCTAGGGGGGTTCCTTTTTCATATAACCTTTACGAGTCTGAAAAAGTGATAAACGTATACTCGGTTACATTCTCATGTATTTATGAGCATGAGAATGAACAAAGACTAAGCTCGGTACTCTGCCCCCAGCTTGAAATCTAGTGGCTTAACTTGAGAATGATCATCAAAGGCTGGAGACATGCGCCCCAAGCTTCAATTCTTTCACCAACTTTGAGGTTGTCACCAATTTCTATACTAGATGGAGAAAAAGGATAAGGGTGGATGAAATGAAGGTTCAAATGTGAGGCCTAACGAAAGACTCGACTCGACATCTACGAGATCTGGTGAAAGACTCGACCTGACAAGAGAGGTGACTGTTTCATTTTTTAATGAGCTTGACACAAGAAAAGAACTATGCTGAAGGCTCCGGGTTGAATCCCCATATTTTTGTTTCATTTTTTTAACAATCTAGTTACAAAGGGGAAAAACTATGCTCGTATCTTTTGTTTCATTTTTAACGAGCTTTCTACAAAGAGGAAAAATATGCTCAAAGCTTCTGTTTTAGTTTTTAACATGCTTGACACAAAGAAGCGAAACTATGCTCATAGCTTCTGTTTCATTTTTTAATGAGCTTGCCACATAGAAGAGAAACTATGCTCATGGAATCTTCTTGATCATTTCTTCCAAGAGGATAATGATATGGAAGGACACCATGTCAAGGGACAAAACTCGATCATGGCTTCCAAGAGATCTTCACTAGATGAAAGGAAAACACTCTGGAAGGAACACATGTCGAGGTCCGTGATAGGGGTAAGGATATTAGGCTCCAATATCCCTATCAAAGATATCACCATGTCAACTATCGGATCTAATTCATAAGATGTTGAGCTTACAGTGAGAGGCTCATCTTCATCGGCAACTGAAAGCATGGGAGACAATGCCACATAATTGACTTGTGGCAGGGGTGATACCAACTGCATATAAGACCCATTTAGGGAGGTCATTGGATTGATAGTCATGTCAGGGCCAACAAATGAAAGTTGATCAATAGTCACCATTCTTCCATCGTGAGGGAAATATATCACACGAAAGAGAGTGGACACAATATCTTTCATGGGATAGACACAATCTCGCCCAAAGAGTAAATCGAAATACAAGGGGTCTTGGACTACCATAACATAAATAAAGACAACTTTCCCTCCCAAAGTTACATGAAACTGAAGAAGGATCCCTAAAGGGTGATTGGTTCTTATGTTAAAAGAGAACAAAGTCTGGGTAACCGGCACAAGCTGAGGATAACCCAAAGCTTTCCAAGCAATAAAGGACAAAATACTAACGGACAAACCTTCATCTATCATTGCATGAGGAATGTCCCAACCACAAACATGTACTATAATATTGAAAGGAATGTGACAGGGAAGACAAGGTCTAGTTAGCACACCCCAATAAAAAAGGATGGCCTCATTACTTGGAGGGGGTTTCGTGAGAGAAAGAGGAATACCCCCCAGCACAGTAGATTCTATATCAATGAGAAAAATGTTGCCAGAATGGGGTTTAATCTCTAGAGGGAGAGTAGGGTCGATCGATGATGGGATTGGATCAACCACATTGGCACTCTTCAGAGGAAGAGTGGAATTGACCGATGAAGGAATCGAAACAACAAGTTTGGCACTCTTTATATGAAGGATCAGACTGACCGAGGAAGGAACTAGATTAGTCACTTTGACACTCTTCAGATGAAGGGTGGGATTGATTGAGGAAGGAATTGGATTGGTCACTTTGACACTCCTCAAAGGAGGAGTGATATCGACCGATGGTAGAACCAAATCGACCACTTTGGCACTCTTCAGAGGAAGAGTGGGATTGACTGATGAAGTACCTAGAGAAACTACTTTGTCAACTGGTTCAACTAAGGATGTGACCAAATTGACGACATGATCAACCGGACTGACGGGGGATGGAACTGGATTGACCATTATACCAAATAATGACAGGTTGGGGGAAATCTTATGACAACCGGTTGGAAGTTGAATCTTTTCCAAAAGAGAAGAAGCCTGATCCATACGAGGGAAAAAGTGAGAATAATGATCACCTTCGCATAAAATACAAGGAAATTTGACAGTTGTCTTCTTCTTACAAACCTTAATGTCACTAGTTTATGAGGCATCACCAACATGTCTAGCAGAGGCCGATGACGTGTAGGACCACATTTCTAAGACCTTGAGAAGACCAGGGAAATCCCTCAGAAGGTGGTCACCCTTACAAATACTGTAAGGGAATTTGGGTTTTTGATTCTTCATTTTAATCTTTTTGAACTCATCAACACTCCTAGTACTAATAACAATAGCTAGTTGCTTAGATCCAACATCTAACATAGTTGGAGGATTGGTCCTTTTCAGGTTCTTCTTCTTCCTCTCTTTTTGTTTCTTCTTCTTATGATCAGCCTGGCTACCTGCTTTAGAGCTTTCACTAGGCGAAGACGGAGAAAAGGAAGGAGACTTAATAGGTGAAGAAGGTGAAAAGTCGACATGAGGTTGACGTGTGGGTGGTGTACTGACATCTAAAGTATTAGGTGCAGCTGAAGCACTAGGAGGATTCGAGATCACCAGAGTGGGGAATAACCAAACCGGTAATCGGATGGTGAGTCTCGAAAGACTCAGTGTGGAAATGTACGGAGGACCAAAGTTTCCAAAATAAGGAAAGGTGAAAAGTTCCTCGGGACAAGGGGTTCCTCCATTGGTACTCTCAAGATTTGATGCCATTAACACTGACTTGAACTAAGGTATACTAAGTAAAACAAACATAACACGCTATGAATCCGAGAAGAAAACAATCAAACAAAACTTCCCAAAATGAAACCACTAGTTGGTGATGAAATCCAACGTCGCGAGATCAATATAGGAAGGGGTGGGCATAGAGCAGGTGGATCAGCTATGTTGGATACCTTCTTAATGGACTTACACCTTGGTGCAAGATTCCATGCAGTAAATGTGGATTTACCCTCCAAGGAGCCCGAGTGAATTTGACCAATGTATGTTCTAGGTACAGTGAGACTTCCCTTCACCATCACCTCATGTCAGACCTTGAATATTATGGATACTAAGGTAACCAACTCGCATTCAGCCCCTGGCCGAGTATAGTAAACAATCCAATTTGAACGTATGGGCATGATAACAAGTCTGAGATCCTTCAACAGAACTGAGGACAAATGGACCGGTAGAACTCTAGAGGACCCCGAATAGATTCAAAATTCACGAGGTACCGATACCAAATGAAGACAGTTGAACCTCAATAAGAACCCCCAATATATGATCTGACTACTACGAACAGTTGAACCACAGAGGGATAATCTCCATAACTCTCTAGAGCGTGACCTCGTGCGTAAACCCCGTGTGAGAGGGGGACCCTAGAAAGCCTATATGACAATTGGATTTGATATCCCTATCGCAAGATGCTAATGTTTGTTTGACAACTTTGTAAAGTTATCCTTTCAACCTATTCCAAAGCCCTACACCTTAACCTAATGTAGGTTTGCTAACAAAAAATGTTAAAATGTCTGAAGAATTTTAGTCAAGCACTTGATTTTAAGGCTGTTGTTTACTCAGAGGTGTATGAGACTAAAAAATGATGATATTATGACTCAATTCCCAAAACATGCATAAGAAATGATAAGCAGTCTTTTCTTTCAGTGAATTTTTATTTAAGGGAAGGAGAAGGATTTTCCTTTCACTTTCAAACACTAAGATGCAATGACCTCATGAAATAGTCCTCAATCAAAAATCCAATACAAGGATTGGTTCAATGCAGAGGTTCAGTGCAAAAAAGAGTGCAAAGATAAAATGTCGTGTTCAAGGGCGACTGTAAGAGTTACTGGTAATGTTCTCAAAAAATTGATTAGCTTGCTTCCTTCAAATATTTCCCCCATCTAGATAGACGAGTATCTCTTTTTAATTTAACGAGATCGAGGAGAGTAACACATGCTCGATATAACTCACATTCGGTAAGTCCCTCTTCCTTTGTTTAATGAACTAGAAGAAGTAAGGGTTCAGTCCCATATGGGCCCTTCAATGTATGATTGTTTAACGAGTCCAAAGAAGGTAAAAATGGTGATTTTTCATATTTAGAGAGTCTGAAAAGAACTTAAAGATGACTCCAATTTTGTCCTTTTTCATAATGTTAGTCTCACGAGGCCGAAAAAGAGATAAATTATCACTCGAAAGATGCCCTTTCAAACCTTTTAGCGAGTGTGAAAGGAAGAAAAATCAGTTGACAATCTTTTAATGTTTAGAGATTCTGAAAAGAGCTTAAAGGAGACTCCAGAGGGTTCGTTTTTTGTATAACCTTTACGAGTCCAAAAAAGTGATAAAATTATACTCGGTTACATTCTCATGTATTTATGAGCATGATAAGGAACAAAGACTAAGTTCGATACTCTACCCCCAGCTTGAAATCTAGTGGCTTAACTCCAGAATGATCAACAAAGGCAGGAGACATGCCCCCCAAGCTTCAATCCATTCACCGACTTTGAGGTTGTCACCAATTTATGTACTATATCGAGAAAAAGGATAAGGGTGGATGAAATGAAGGTTCAAATACGAGACCTAACGAAATACTTAACTCAAACTCTACGATATCTAGCAAAAGACTCGATCTGACAGGAGAGGTGACTGTTTCATTTTTTTAATGAGCTTGACACAAGAAAAGAACTATGCTCAAGGCTATGGGTTGAATCCCCAGATTTTTGTTTCATTTTTTAATGAGTTTGTTACAGAGAGGACAAACTATTCTTGTAGCTTTTGTTTCATTTTTAACAAGATTTCTATAGAGAGGAAAAATATGCTCAAATCTTTTGTTTTATTTTTTAACGAGCTTGCCACAGAGAAGCGAAACTATGCTTGTAGCTTTTGTTTCATTTCTTAACAAGATTGTCACAAAGAAGAGAAACTATGCTCGTGGACTCTTCTTTATCAAGGATTCCAAGAGGATAACGCTCTGGAAGGACACCATGTCAAGGGAAAAAATTCAGTGAGGGATTCCAAGAGATCTTCACTGGACGGAAGGAAAACACTCTGGAAGGAACACATCTCGAGGTTTGTGATAGGGGTAAGGAGATAAGGCTCCAATAACCCTACTGAAGATATCAGCATGTCAACTATCGGATCTAAGTCATAAGATGTTGAAATTACAGTGAGAGGATCATCTTCGTCGGCAGTTGAAGACATGGGAGACAATGCCACATAATTGACCAATGGCAGGGGTGATACCGACTGCATATAAGACCCATTTAGGGAGGTCATTGGATTGATGGTCAAGTCAAGGCCAACAAACAAAAGTTGATCAATAGTCACCATTCTTCCATCACGAGGGAAATATATCACACGAAAGAGAGTGGACACAATAGATTTCATGGCATAGACATAATCTCGCCCAAAGAGTAAATCGAAATCAAAGGGGTCTTGGACTACCATAACATCAATAAAGACATCTTGCCCTCCCAAAGTTATAGGAAACTAAGGAAGGATCCCTAAAGGGTGACTGGTTCTTTTGTTAAAAGAAAACAGAGTCTGGGTAACCGGCACAAGCTGAGGATAACCCAAATCTTACGAAGCAATAGAGGAAAAAATACTAATGGACAAACCTTCATCTATCAGCGCATGAGGAATGTCCCGACCACAAACCTGTACTATAATCTTGAAAGGAATGTGAGAGGGAAGATGAGGTCCAGTTAGCACATCCCAATAAAAAAGGATGGCCTCATTACAAGGAGGGGGTTTCACGGGATAAAGAGGAATGTCGTCCAGCACGGTAGATTTTGTATCAACGAGAAAAACATGGGGAAAATTATATTTACTCTCTAGAGAGAGAGTAAGGTTAATCGATGATGATATCGGATCAAACATGTTGTCACTCTTCAGAGGAAAAGTGGAATTGACCGATGAAGGAACCGTAACAACCACTTTGTCACTCTTCGGATGAAGGGTGGGACTAAACAAGGAAGGAACTGGATTAGTCACTTTGACACTCTTCGGATGAAGGGCGGGATTTACTGAGGAATGAACTGGATCAGTCAATTTGACACTCCTCAAAGGAGGAGTGGGATCGATCGATGGCAGAACCCAATCAAACACTTTGGCACTCTTTAGAGGAAGAGTGGGATTGACCGATGAAGTAATAGGAGAAACCACTTTGTCAACTAGTTCAACTATGGATGTGACCAGATTGACGACATAATCAACCAGACTGACCGGGGATGGAACCTAAGGTAGAGGCAGGGGTGGTTGCAAGAATCAGATGTCTACAACCTTAACTGGGACATAGATATGTTATTATAACACTTAATACAACTCTTAGCATCGTCAGTCCCTCGATATGAAATCACTATTCACTTCGTTGATAAAACAGAGCTTCGTAGTATTCACACTAATCTACAGTATTTAAGCACTTAGCATATAAATGGATCAACATGAGCAGATCAAGAACTAAGCATGACTATATTGATCAGATCTAATATTCTCACATATCATAAGCATAAAGCAGAATTAGATCTATCTAAACATATCAAAGGACTTAGCAAATAACATGTCAACACATCAAGACAAAGCACAAAGCACATAACACAGGGTTTACATGGTTCACCCCTACCCTAGGGCTACGTCCACCAACTCTTCTTCTTTATTGTCTTCAGTCAATCGTTATAAGCACAAACCCATCAAAACCCTTACTCTGCATAGGAAAAAATATCTGCGTGTCTCGCTAGATCCTTATTCCTTGTGTTACATCACTAATCCCTCCACAATATGCTACAAGGACATGCACTTAGCTCTGCAAGTCTCTTACATTCATGTGCAAAGCACTTACAGACTCCACTTGCACTTAACATACATTCACATCACATAGATTCATTATTCTCCTCCTTCTTACATTGCATATCCTTATATTTATACATACAAAATAGGCCTAAACAAGGGTAAACCCATGGGCCAACATCCCATTCCCGTTACATATTCCCAAAAAGGGGCCCAAAAGGGGGCCAAGATCCCATGATATCTTCTTTGTCTTATGCTGCTCATTAGATAGGCTGTCGAAGTCCCAAAATAGGTCAACATGACCAAGAAACTCCCAAAACTTGGTCAAGAGCCAACATGCCCCCAACACTCACCTGTGACTCATCCCGAGTCACTCTGGTCTAAGAAATTCTGCTTCAAATGCCTCGAGCTTGGCTTGAGCTGCTTCGACTTGCTGCTTTGTTGTGGCCTCTTGTTTGGCGAACTCCTAGATTACTGTGTCGTTCATTGGCCCTTCTAGGCATTGTTCTGCTACGGTGACAACCTATTCTAACTCTGCTCCTCAGCTCTCTACCTTTGTAAACAACTGGCATGCCTATTATTTCACAGATTGAATCCATTGAGTGACTTCCATCACTTTACTTTGAAGCATATGGATTTGTTGGTGATTTGTGCATTATTCTTGAGACCTCTTCATTCTTTCTACAACTGACAAGTCCTTCAGTTGTGCCTGTAGTGTATTTGTGTGATTCTTTGCTTCCTAGAGCTATGAATCCAGTGTCTGTAAATCTGGGTTCTTAGTGAGGTTTTCATATGTCTGGGTACTACTGTTACTAAAATTCTTTCATTTCGATGCAAGAGCTTTTACTCTGTCAACTATACTGCGGGCAATTGCTTCCCTTAGGTATCTTATATCTTGAGGGGTCTCGGGAATAGTGCAGAGCTCCAAGTCTGCTATGCGTTGTTGGAGTAGCTGGATTACTTCTTCAAGTTGTTCCACCTGCTGTGGAACTCTCTCTTCATCCTTTACTTCAACGATTGTCATAGAGCAAAGTGATCTGGTGACTCTTTCCTTTACTTCGAGTTGCTTTGCAAGAAACTGTTCCTTTTCTTTATGTAGCTGAGATTTTTCTTCATCGAAATTTACCTGGAGGGATAGCTTCTCTCATTCTGCAATACTGTGTTGATCTATAAGGTCTTCCTGTTCTTGCGCTAAAGCCTAGGTGGATTGTGTTGTCTCTTCCTGAGCTCTTCGAACATACACGCTCGAGATTAAAATGATCAGGTCAAATTAGCTTAGATACTGCACTATAATAATCAGCAAGAGTGCAATGATCACTGTATACAATAGCAACTTAGTCTGTGGGCTTCAAATTCTCAGTTAGAAAAAGTGTTCTCCATGCATAGCGTGACGGGATAAGTAGACAACTCGACAACGATTCGCTTGAAATGGTTATGAGCCTCCATTAACTCTTGTTCGATCTGTTATGGCACGGTCTAACGGTCTGATGACAAAACTTTATTTCCTTTCTTCCTGTTCGGAGAGTTGATCAAACAGTTATAATATCCTCAATGACTATATTGCTTTGCCATGGCGAAGTGCCATGTGTCGCTATTCTGATATCCCAGCGAAGTTCCAATTCTGCAAATTTTGTGTCTGTGAAGTTCCTTCTGGAACCTTCTGCAACTTAGCTCTCTTCTTACTTTGCTTCCTAACCTTCTTTCCAATGATCTTCGTCTCGGTAGTTCGTGTTGCATTCTGATTCTTATCTTCTTTTGAAATTATCACTGCGTGCTGTTAACATTCTTCCCTAGGGTTCCTGGATAATACTTCTTCTTTGTCTGGTATAGGTACTTCAATATTCTGTGGATCCTCTAGTGTTCTCTTAACTTCGACATCTGGGTTACTATCATTAAATATCTTCGATATGCTCTCCTATTCTTTAATAAGGCATTCTATCATTTTGGTCATGAAATATTTTAACTCATGTTTCTTCTACTCCAAGACTTCTTCTTATTTATTTAGTTTGGCTTGATCTCTGTCAATCCATGGTTTTCCTATTAACATGGTAAATGGGGCATTGTCCTCAATAAATTGAATAATATCAAAATCTTCCTCTGTTGAAGTTCCATTGACGGTCATAGGTATCTGAGTGATCCTTCCACAAAGGTTTACCATTTTTCCTCTGAATAACCCTAGTCCTCCTAATGAAGGAATCATAGCAGGCCTTCCTATAGCTTCCCAAGTTCTCTATGTCACGATATTCACCTGTGTTTCTTCATCTAGAACACAATCAATGTTGAAGTCTCCTATTCTTACTTCAAGGCATTCCTTGTCTTTAAATATCTCTGATAATCTAACATGTCGGTGGTCATTCAAAGTTTCTTTAAACTGTAGCAATGCTTGCTCAAATCCTTTGTCGTATTCTACCATAATCTTAGTTTATGGATCTACCTTAGGGTTCTCTTGATTCAGATTTAGTCTTTCAATCTTAGAAATCATTCTTGGGCAATCAAATACTTCATGGTCTAGAGGTTTGCAACAAAGACAACTAGGTATTTTCCCAGGGAATTCTTTAGAAAGATGTCCTGGTTTTCTACAACTATAACAGAGGGTTAATCCTCTCTTCTTTTAAATGATCCCCAACCTCTTCTGTACTGCACACTAGGATCATAGGAGCTAACCTGAAATAAATTGTTTATGGGATCTTGCATCCATTTCTTAGTCCAAACATTCTTTCTATGCATAGGTATAACGTATCTTTCACTATTCTTGTCAAATCTGTTATTATCAAATCTTCTTTCATCTATCAATACCCTAGTTTTCAAACTAGGACAAATTTTATTAAACATACCTAGATCCATACTCTAGAAACAAAAATTTCCATTTATCTTACTTATAGAGAGAACAAAGCGTCTAGATCTAAATTTTTTAACTATTCTTACCTATATCAAAGCATAGAGCTTGCAGATCTTACCTCTTTTAATCATAAATTCTCACTTTTACCTTTCTTAGAGCACAAAGCTTTTAGATATTGCTTCTTTCCTTCAGATCCGACCTCTTTTCTTCAAGTCAGGCTTCTTTATTTTAGCACAGAGCTTTATAAGTCAAATAGAATATTGCGCACTAGGGAACAGATCTATGCACAGAGATTTCAAAATCCCAAGTCGAATCTTTGCACACAACTTTTTCTTTCTCAGTTCCCAACAATCACAGTTTCAGGTCCCGACAACGGAACCATTTGTTGGCACAAGGGTAGACCCAGGGTTCAACGCTACAACAATACACCAACAAAGCCCTAATTACCATCCCTTTCAGCAACACCTATGAAGTAGAAGAAGTCTCACCCAAGTTAAAGGCAGGGGTGGTTGCAAGACTTAGGTGTCTGCAACCTTAGCTGGGACACAGATCTGTGAATATAACACTTAATACAACTCTTAGCACCATCATTCCCTCGATATGCAATCACTATTCACTTTGATGATAAAATATAGCTTCGCAGTATTCACACTAATCTACAGTATTTAAGCACTTAGCATATAAATGGATCATAATGAGCATATCAAGCACTAAGCATGACTATCTTGATCATATCTAATACTCTCACATATCATAAGAACAAAGAAGAAGTATATCTATCTAAACATATCAAAGAACTTAGCAAATAACATGTGAACACATCAAGACAACGCACAAATCACATAATACAGGTTTTACGTGGTTCACCCCCACCCTAGGGCTACATCCACCAACTCTTCTTCTTTATTGTCTTCAGTCAATCATTTATAATAACAAATCCATCAAAACCCTTACCCCGCATAGGATAGAAGATCTGCGCAGCTCGCTAGATCCTTCTTCCTTGCGTTACAACACTAAGCCCTCCACAATCTGCTACAAGGGCTTGCACTTATCTCTGCAAGTCTCTTACAGTAATACACAAAGAACTTACAAACTCCACTTGCACTTAGAATACATTCACATCACATAGATGCACTATTCTCCTCCTTCTTACATTGCCTATCCTTTTATTTATACATAAAAAATAGGCCTAAACATGGGCAAACCCATGGGCCAGCATCCCATTTCCATTACATATTCCCAAAAAGGGGGCCGAGATCCTGTGATCTTCGCTTCGTCTTGTGCTCCTCCTTCAATAGGTTTTCGAAGTCCCAAAATCGGTTAACATGACCAAGAAACTTCCAAAAATTGGTTAAGGGCCAACAAACCCTGAAGATTATGGCTACTAAGGTAACCAACTCGTAGTCAGCCCCTAGGCGGGTACAGTCGACACTCCAGTCCGAACGTATGGGAAAGATAACAAGTTTGAAATCCTTCGAGAGAACCAAGGAAAAATGGATCGGTAAAACTCCAGAGGACCCTGAATGGATTCATAATTCACGAATCACTAAGTCCAAATGAAGACAGTTGAACCTTAAGAAGAACCCCCAATATACGATCTGACTATGGCAAACAGTTTAATCACGAAGGGATAATATTCGTAACTCTCCCGAATATGACCTCATGCGTAAACCCTGTGTGAGAGGGGGATCCCAGAAAGCCTATACGACAATTGGATTTTCTCTCCCTATCGCAAGATTCTAATGTTTTTTTGACAGCTTTGGAAAGTTATCCTTTGAACCTATTCCAAATCCCTACACCTTAAGCTAATGTAGGTTTTCTAACAAAAAATGTAAAAATGTCTGATGAATTTTAGTCAAACGCTTGATTTTAAGGATTTTGTTTACTCAGAGGTGTATGAGAGTGAAAACTAATGATATTATGATGTGATTCCCAAAACATGCATAAGAAATGATAAGAAGTCTTTTCTTTCAATGAATGTCTATTTAAGGGAAGGAGAAGGATTTTCCTTTCACTTTAAAACACTAAGATGCAATGACCTTATGAAATAGTCCTCAATCAAAAATATGATACAATGCCAAATGTTTATATGTGACTGATAATCAATTTGATGTAAATATTTCTATGTTAATCAAACTTCAAGATCTGTGAGATTTAAGCAACCTAGAAGCAAACTTCACATAAACAAAAACACACCCTTGCTGTGATCAAACAAGAAAAAAGAAAACCAAATCTAGATAGGAGGAAATTCTTGGAGAAAAGACCTCAAATATCAAAATGAAATAGTGAAAAGATCTTTGAATTTCCTTAGAACAACTTTTGGTCAATCAAATAAGTGAGAAAGAAGTAGATCGACTCCAAATCTCAGGAAAGAAGAGTGACTCAAAGAAAGGAAAACATATGTCAAAAATCCAAACAAAACATCATTAATCCTTAGAAATGAAATAATTGGATGCTAAACAAGGACACACTAAGATAGCATAAACCTTGAGTAGACGAATCAACAAAAACAAGATTGAGAAAAACTACTCCCAAAAAGGTTTTTGTAGAAAGAGGGGAAATGCTCTGGTTTCAAGGGTACCAGAGTGTTTCAATGCTCTGTGGGAGCCTGCCAGGGAGTGCCAATGCCCTGGTGGTAAAGGCAGGCGAGCATTGGCTTCTCAGAACTCAAATTTTTTCCCAGAAATAAAAACAACTCAGGAAAAATGAAAAAAATTAGTGTGTAAGATGAATCCAAGAGCCAAAAACACATCTAAGGATCAGAGACAAAGCACGCATAAGATTAAAAATTGAGAAAAGGACAAAAAAATCCCGAGGAAAGGAATCAAAAATCAAAGTTTCTCCCCAGTGGAGTCACCAGTTTCTCAACCAAGGGTCTTCTTTACCAATTCCAACGTAGTACAAATATAACCATGTGAATAGATTTCCTTATGTTGAACATGGCAGAAACCACTTGATTACCGGTCAATGAGGTAAACCATTAACAAGCGTGATGGAAATCACCATTGATGTCAATGATTCCCAAGGTACTCTAGTACATTCCAACGAATGTGAATGGATGAGCTGAAGTTGAACATCCGTGGAATCATCCGATCAGAGGTCAATGATGTAAACCCATTGTCGGATGTGAGGAGGCCTGCCATTGAGGCATCCAAATCCCAAGGTACTAACTAGTTTATAAGTCTAGCTACTGGATAATGTGTTGAAGTTGACAGGAATAGACACTTCGAGGGGGGGCCTTGGTGTATCCCCCATCAATGACACGAAACTGACACAGAGATGTAATTGGTGGATCAAAAGAACATGGACTGACATGGGTATTGGAACAAGAATTTGTGATGGTTGACTCTTGAGGAAGATACTTCCCTTGAACACTAAGGCATGACAGCAGAAACTCGACAAGGACCAAAACTTGATAATGCAGTGGATATTGTGACTTTCGTCGGGTGACCAAAAGGAGTAAGGAAACTCAAAGTATTGGTTCAGTGCAGAGGTTCGGCAGAAAAAAGCATGGAAAGATAAAATGTTGTGTTCAAGGGAAAATGTAATCCCCCTACAGACAAGTGGATTCTCTCTTGGATACTAGACCCCTATGACCAAGATAGAAAAGTGCTATTGTGGACACTGACTTTCCTTTTCATGAAGCTAAATTATCCAAAGAAGAAGAAGGAAGAAGAGTAAATACATTTTTACCAACGTTTGTCCTTGCTCGATCTAGGCTGGTATTGATCTCACAGTTCTTCAGAAGGTCCTGAAATACAATGAGAAACAACAACGATACTTCTTACTCTACCATAATTATCTTCATAATGGATCTATGAAAGAAACAAGTTCATGAAACATGAACAAACTTTAAACTAAACAGGCCAAGCATAGATTTATATTAATGAAAACAAAGTGAGATGCTTATATCCATGTATGTAGGTGAAACAACTTCACCAAGATCTCTTTTTCCAAACCCTTGCTCAAATAATCCACAAATAGAATGTTGATTCTTCAATGATATCTCCCTTATGAGATCATAAGTTTGATACTTTACAATGTCTCAATGACCGAGTTTTGTCCAGCCTTTGATGATCATTCTGGAGTTAAGTCACTAGATTTTCAATCAGGGGGCATACCGAGCATGGTCTTAGTTCCTTATCATGCTGAAAAAAACATGAGAATGAAAGAGAGTAAAGTTTTAGCCCTTGACATGGTGATCTCTTCGGAAGGGATATTGGAGCCTCGTCTCCTTACCCCTGTCGTGGCCCTCGATACGTGTTCCTTCCAGAGCATTTTTCTTCCATCCAATGAATATATCTTTGAAGCCATGACCAAGTTTAGTCCCTTGACATGGTTTCCTTCCAGAGAATTATCCTCTTGGAAACCATGATCAAGAAGAGTCCATGAGAATAGTTTTGCTTCTCTGTGGCAAGATCGTTAAAAAATGAAACAGAAGCCACGAGCATAGTTTCGCTTCTCTGTGGAAAGCTCATTAAAAAATGAAACATAAGCCATGAGCATAGTTTCTCTTCTCTGTGGCAAGCTCATTTAAAAAATCCAGTTTTTGGGAACATTACAGGACACTCTTACGGTCTCCCTTGAACACGACACTTTGTCTTTTCATACATTTTAATCCGTTGAACCTCTGCACTAAACCAATCCTCTGATTTTTCTTACTCCTTTGGGTCACCCGATGAAAGTCACTGTATCCCTTGCATCATCGTGTTTTGTTCCATGTCATGTTTCTACTATTGTGCCTTAGTTTCCAAGGGAAGTATCTCCCTCAAGAGTCAACCATCACAAATTCTTTTTCTAATACCCATGTCAGTCCATATTCTTTTGATCCACCAATTACATCTCTGTGTCAGTTTCGTGTCGTTGATGGGGGATATGCCAAGGCCCTCCCTCAACGAGTCTATTCTTGTTGACTTTAGTACAATGGTAGGGGTCTATACAGATAAACTATGCTCGTGGCTTCTATTTCATTTTTTAACGAGCTTGCCATAGAGAAGTGAAACTTTTCTCGTGGCTTCTATTTCATTTTTTAACAAGATTTCCATAGAGAAGTGAAACTATTCTCGTGGAATCTTCTTGATCATTGTCTCCAAGAGGATAATTCTCTGGAAGGAAACCATGTCAAGGGACAAAACTCGGTCATGGCTTCCAAGAGATCTTCATTGGATGGAAGAAGAATGATTTGGAAGGAACACATGTCGAGGGCCATGAGAGGGGTAAGGAGACTAGGATCCAATATCCCTACCAAATATATCACCATGTCAAGGGCTAAAAATTTACTTAGTTGCATTCTCATGTTTGTTAGATCATGAGAAGGAACTAAGACCATGCTCGGTATGCCCCCAACTTGAAAATCTAGTGGATTAACTCTAGAATGATCATCAAAGGCTGGAAAAAACTCAGTCATGGCTTCCAAGACCCTGATCGAGTCTTGTCTATCCTTTGATGATAATTATGGAGCTAAGCCACTAGATTTTCAAGTTGGGGGCATACTGAGCATGGTCTTAGTTCCTTCTCACACTCAAAAAAACATGAGAACACAATCGAGTAAACTTTTATCCCTTGATATGGTGATCTCTTCGATAGGGCTATTGGAGCCTGATATCCTTACCCCTATCGGGGAATCGACATGTGTTCCTTCCAGAGCATTCTTCTTCCATCCAACGAAGATCTCTTGGAAGCCATGACTGAGTCCTGTCCCTTGACATGGTTTCCTTCCATAGAATTATCTTCTTGGAAACCATGATCAAGAAGAGTGCATGGGCATAGTTTCTCTTCTCTGTGGAAAGCTCGTTAAAAAATGAAACAGAAGCCATGAGCATAGTTTCACCTCTCTATGGAAAGATCATTAAAAAATGAAATGGAAGCCACGAGCATAGTTTCTCTTCTCTATGGCAAGCTCGTTTAAAAAATCCAGTTTTTGGGAACATTACAGGTCACTCTTACGGTCGCCTTTGAACATGAGACTTTATATTTGTATACATTTTAATCCATTCAACCTCTGCACTGAACCAATACTCTGAGTTTTCTTACTCCTTTGGGTCACCCGAAGAAAGTCACCATATCCATCGCATCATGGTGTTTTGGTGCATGTCGTGTTTGTGCTATTGTGCCTCAGTGTTCAAGGGAAGTATCTCCCTCAAGAATCAACCATCACAAATTGTTGTTCCAATACCCGTGTCAGTCCATGTTCTTTTGATCCACCAATTACATCTCTGTGTCAATTTTGTGTCGGTGATGGGGGATACACCAAGGCCATCCCTCGACGAGTCTATTCCTATCGAATTCAACACATTATCCATGAGATAGACTTAGAAACCAAAAATAATTATATCTTAGGAAAAAATGAAATTTATAATAGTAAAATGGGGTAAAAATATTATTTACCATTTCATTTGTGCAAATATTTGTAGCAGTGGAGAATTTTTTCTTTGGAGGTGAATCTTGCATTGTTCGGTGTCAGAGCTATGGTCAACCATTTTCCTCTTCGTTTGGACTAGGTTAGTTCTATTCTTCCTTTCTTTCATTTGTATGGTTCGAATTTCATTTTTAGGCAATGATTGGGTGCAAACATTTATTCCCTTGAATGCAGTTTTGACATTATTAGCAGGTTTCAGAGCAGTTTTTTTGGTTTTTTCATCTTCGGTAGGCTCCAATAGCCCTGCCAAAGAGATCACCATGTCAACTACCAAATATAAGTCATCGGAAGTTGAAGTCATGGGAGACAACAGACAAGTGGATTCTCTCTTGGATACTAGACCCAATGATGACCAAGACAAAAAAGTGCTATTGTGGACACTGACTTTCCCTATCATGAAGATAAACTATCCAAAGAAGAAGAAGGAAGAAGAGTAAATACCTTTTTACCGACGTTTGTCCTTGCTCGATCCACTCTGGTCTTGATCTCCAATTTCTTCAGAAGGTCTTGATCTGTTACACATCAAAATTACTCACTTCAATGATGAACCATTCTCGTCATTACTAGTGTTGCAAGTGTCGCAAACATCATACTCCCGTATTGCCTTTGTAGTGTCTCTAACAACATCATAAGGACACTTAAGACACCTTCAAAGAATTTTTTAATAAGGAGAAATCATCTGATGAGGAGTACAAAACATTTTCCATGAAGAAAACCACTTAAAAATGATTTTTGGAAGGCACCGCTCCCCTATGCACTGTCAGGGAGTGCCAACGCTCCCTAGCCTCCTTTTGGGGAGCGTTCGAGCACCCTGTACACCCTTCTGGGGGAGAAATAGGATTTTCTAAAGGGATTTTGGGTAGCACTCCCCTACCCACTATCAGGGAGTGCCAACTCTCCCTATCCTTCTTTAGGGGAGCATTGCAATGCTCTATGCACCCTTTTGAGGGAGTGCTGGCCTGTTTGAGCAAATTTTGAGTTGTTGAAGAGAATCAGGGAAAGATCCCCCTTATCTTGGAAATTAGTTGGATTCAAATACCGAGGTCAAGGATGGATCTTATGGAGGATCCACAACTGAAGCAGAAATATCCTCAACCTATCCCAAGAATATCTAAGGTGGTTGGGTCTCTCCAAGCTTATACAAGGAGGCCTTCTCATGGTAAAAGAATATAGAGGCATTATAAAGCATCAAACTTATGATCTCATAAGGTAGATATCATTTAAGCATCATAATTTTGTGTGTGGATTATTTGAGCGAGGGTCGGGACAAAAAAATCTTGGTGAAGTTGTTGCACCTACATCCATGGATGTAAAAATTTCACTTTGTTTTCATTAATATAAATCTATGCTTGGCCTATTTTCTTTAAAGTTTGTGTACGTTTAATGAACTTTTTTATTTCATATATCCATTACAAAGATAATCATGATAGATTAGGAAGTATCATTGTTGTTTCTCATTGTATTTCAGGACCTTCTAAAGAACTTGGAGATCAAGATCAGCCTGGATCGAGCAAGGACAAACATCGGTAAAAGGTATTTACCCTTCTTCTTTCCTCTTCTTTGAATAGTTTAGCTTCATGCAAAGGAAATTCAGTGTCCACAATATCACTTTTCTATCTTTTTCATAGGGGTCTAGTATCCAAGAAGAAATCCACTTGTTTGTAGGGGGATTATCCTATAACAGAAATTGGCGATTCCACTAGGGAGGAACTTTCATTTTTTATTCCTTTCCTAGGTCTTGTTTTGGCCTTTGCTCATTTTTTAATCTTATGCATGTTGTGTCCCTAATCCTTAGATGTGTTGTTGGCTCTTGGATTCATCTTACACACTAAATTTTTGCATTTTCCCTGAGTTTTTTTTATTTCTGGGCAAAAAATTTAGTTTTGAGAGGTGAGTGTCCCCTGCCTTTACCACCAAGGCGTTGGCACTCCCTGGAAGGCTCCAAAAGATCATTGCAATGCTCAGGTACCCTTGACACTAGAGCGCTGCCCCTCTTTCTGCAAAAATATTCTTGGGAGTAGTTTTTCTTAGTCTTCTTTTTGTTGATTCATCTGCTTAGGGTTTATGCTATCTTAATGTGTCCTTGTTTAGCCTCCAATTATTTGATTTCTAAGGATTAATGATGTTTTGTTTAGATTTTTGACATCTATTTTCCTTTCTTTGAGTCACTCTTCTTCCCTGATATTTAGAGTCGATCTACTACTTTCTCACTTATCTGATTGACCGAAAGTCGTTGTAAGGAAATTCAAAGATCTTTTCACTATTTCATTTTGATCTTTGAGGTCTTTTCTCCCAGTGTTTCCTCCTGTCTGGATTTTGTTTTCTTTTGTCTTGTTTGATCACAATGAGGGTGTGTTTGTTTTTATGTGAAGTTTGCTTCTGGGTTGCTTAAATCTCACAGATCTTGAACTTTGATTAACATAGGAAGATTTACATCAAATTGATTAACAGTCACATATAAAGATTTTAGCATTGTATCGTATTTTTTATTCAGTAATATTGCATGAGGTCATTGCATCTTAGTGTTTGAAAGTGAAAGGAGAATCCTTCTCCTTCCCTTAAATAGACATTCATTGAAAGAAAACACTGCTTATCATTTATTATGCATGTTTTGGGAATTGAGTCATGATATCATTAGTTTTCACTCTCATACACCTCTGAGTAAAGAACAACCTTAAAATCAACGCTAAACTAAAATTTATCAGAATTTTTTACATTTTTGTTAAGAAAACCTACATTAGCTTAAGGTGTTGGGATTTGGAATAGGTTGAAAGGATATCTTTCCAAATCTGTCAAACAAACATTAGCATCTTGCGATAGGGAGAGAAAATCCAATTGTCGTATAGGCTTTCTAGGATCCCCCTCTCACACAGGGGTTATGTACGAGGTGGAATTCGAGAGAGTTATGAAGATTATCCCTCTGTGGTTCAACTGTTCGTAGTAGTTAGATCATATATTGGGGGTTCTTCTTGAGGTTAAAATGTCTTCATTTGGTCTCGGTGCTTCGTGAATTACGAATCTGTTCGAGGTCCTCTAGAGTTCTACCGGTCCATTTCTCCTCAGTTCTCTCGAAGGATTTTGGACTTGTTATCCTACCCATAAGTTCGAATTGGACTATGGAATGTACCCGCCCAAGGCCTGACTGTGATTTGGTGACATCAGTAGCCATAATATTTAGGGTATTACATGAGGTGACAGTGAAGGGAAGTCTCACAGTACCTGAAACATACGTTGGTCAAAATCACTCGATCTCCTTGGAGGGTAAATCCACATTTACTGCGTGGAATATTGCACCAAGGCATAAGTCCATTAAGAAGGTCTCCAACGTAACTGATCCACCCACTCTATCCCTTCCCCTTCCTATATTGATGTTGCGATGTTGGATTTCATCACCAACTAGTGGTTTCAATGTGGGAAGTTTTGTTTGATTGTTTGCTTTTAGATTCATAGCATGTGTTGTTTGTTTTACTTACTAGACCTTAGGTCGAGTCAGTGTTAATGGAATTAACTCTTGGGAGTACCAATGGAGGAACCCCTTGTCTCGGGGAACCTTTCACCTTTCCTTCTTTTGGAAACTTTGGTCCTCCATACATTGCCACAATGAGTCTTCCGGGACTCACCATCGGATTACCGGTTTGGTTATTCCCCACTCGGGTGATCTCAAATCCTCCCAATGCTTCAGCTGCACCTAATACTCCATATGTTAGTACACCACCCACACATCAACCTCATGTTGAATTTTCACCTTCTTCACCCATTAAGTCTCCTTCCTTTTCTCCTTCTTCGCCTAGTGAAATCTCTAAAGAAAGTAGCTAGGTTGATTAGAAGAAGAATAAATGAAAAGAGAAGAAGAAGAAGAACCCAAAAAGGACCAAGCCTCCAACTACATCAGATGTTGGATATAAGAAACCAACTACTATTAATAGTACTGGGAGTCTTGATGAGGTCAACAAAATTAAAATGAAGAATCTAAAACACAAATTCCCTTGCAGTCTTTGTAAGGGTGACCACTTTCTGAGGGATTTCCTTGGTCTTCCCAAGGTCTTAGAAATGTGGTCCTCCACGTCATCGGTCTATGATAGACATGTTGGTGATGCCCCATCAACTAGTGATGTTAAGGTTAGTAAGAAGAAGACAACTGTCAAATTTCCTTGTATGTTATGCGAAGGTGATCATTATTCTCACCTTTGTCCTCGTATGGACGAGGCTTTTCTCTTTTGAAAAAGATTCAACCTCCAATCGGTTATTTTAATATTTCTCCCAACCTATTGTTATTTGATGGACTGGTCAATCCGATTCCATCCGCGGTGAATCCTATTGATTAGGTGGTCAATCTAGTTTCATCCTCTGTTGAACCACTAACCCAAACGGTCAATCCGTTTCGACCTGTCGACCCCATTCTCCCCTTGGAGAGTAAAATCAAAGTGGTTTCTCTGGTTCTGTCATCGATCGATCCCACTCCTCCATTGAGGAGTGCCAAAGTATTTGATCCAATTCTGTCATCGATCAGCCCCACTTTTCATCTGAAAAGTGAAACCAAAGTGATTGATCCAGCCCCTTCCTCAGTCAGTCCCACCCTTCATCTGAAGAGTTCCAAAGTGGTTGATACGGTTACATCATCGGTCAATCCCACTCTTCCTGTGAAGAGTGTCAAAGTGACTGATCTAGGTCCTTCCTTGGTCAGTCCCACCGTTCATCCAAAGAGTGCCAAGTGGTTGTTCTCGTTACTTCATCGGTCAATCCCACTGTTCCTCTGAAGAGTGCCAACGTGGTCGATCTGATCCTGTCATCGGTTGATCCTACTCTCCCTCTAGAGAGTAAACCCTATACTTCCCACGTTTTTCTCATTGGTACAGAATATATCGTGTTGGGGAGCATTCCTCCTTATCCTGTGAAAACCCCTCCAAGTAATGAGGCCATCCTTTTTGATTGGGGTGTGCTAACTGGACCTCATCTTCCCTCTCACATTCCCTTCAATATTACAGTACAGGTTTCGGGATGGGTCATTCCTTAAACACTGAGAGATGAAGGTTCATCCGTTAGTATTTTTTCCTCTATTACTTGGAAAGCTTTGGGTTATCCTCAGCTTTTGTTGGTTGCCCAGACTCTGTTCGCTTTTAATAGAAGAACCAGTCACCGTTTAGGGATCCTTCCTCAGTTTCTTGTAACTTTGGGAGGGAAAACTATCTTTATTGATGTTATGGTAGTCCAATACCCCTTGTATTTCGATTTACTCCTTGGGCGAGATTATGTCTATGCCATGAAAGCTATTGTGTCCACTTTTTTTCGTGTGATATATTTCCCTCACGATGGAATAATGGTGACTATTGATCAACTTTTGTTTGTTGGCCCTAACTTGACCATCAATCCAATGACCTCCCTAAATGGGTTTTATATGCAGTCGGTATCACCCCTGCCACATGTCAATTATGTGGCATTGTCTCCCATGACTTTAACTTCCGATGACTTAGATTCGATAGTTGACATGGTGATCTCTTCAGTAGGGATATTGGAGCCTGATCTACTTACCCTTGTCCTGGCCCTCGACATGTGTTCCTTCCAGAGAATTCTTCTTCCATCCAATGAAGATCTCTTGGAAGCCATAACCGAGTTTTGTCCCTTGACATGGTGTCCTTCCAGAGAATTATCCTCTTGGAAACCATGATCAAGAAGAGTCCATGAGAATAGTTTTGCTTCTCTGTGGAAAGATCATTAAAAAATGAAACATAAGCCATGAGCATAGTTTCCCTTCTCTGTGGAAAGATCGTTAAAAAATGAAACAAAAGACACACGCATAGTTTCTATGCTCTGTGGAAAGCTCGTTTAAAAAGTCCAGTTTTTGGGAACATTACAGGTAACTCTTACGGTCACCCTTGAACACGACACTTTGTCTTTGCATACATTCTAATCCACTGAACCTCTGCAATGAACCAATCCTCTGATTTTTCTTATTCCTTTAGCTCACCCAATGAAAGACACCATATCCATTGCATCATCGTGTTTTGGTCCATGTCATGTTTCTGTTGTTGTGCCTCAGTGTTCAAGAGAAGTATCTCCCTCAAGAGTCAACCATCAAAAATTCATGTTCCAATACCCTTGTCAGTCCATGTTCTTTTGATCCACCAATTACATCTTTGTGTTAGTTTCATGTCATTGATGGGATATACACCAAGGCCCTCCCTCGATGAGTCTATTCCTGTCGACTTCAACACATTATCCAGGAGCTAGAATTAGAAACCAAAAATAACTATATATTAGGAAAAAATGAAATTTATAATAGTAAAATGGGGTAAAAATATCATTTACCATTTCATTTGTGCAAAGATTTGTAGCAGTGGAGAATTTGTGCTTTGGAGGTGAATCTTGCATTATTCGGTGTTGGAGATACGGTCAACCATTTTCCTCACTGTTTGGACCACGTTAGTTCTCTTCTTCATTTATTTCATTTGTACGGTTCAAGTTTCATTTTTTGGCAATGATTGAGTGCAAAAATTGATGCCCTCGAATGCAGTTTTGACATTATTGGCAAGTTTGAGAGCAGTTTTGTTCATTATTTCATCTTGTCACATTCACGAGCATAGTCTTAGTTCGTTCTCAAGATCAAACACATAAGAACACACCAGGTAAACGTTTATCCCTATTTCGGACCCGCATGGATACGGGAAAAAGGAACCCCTTGCAATCGTCTTTAAGTTCTTTTCAGACTCTCTAAACATGAAAAGATTGTCGAGTGATCTTTCTTCCTTTCCCACTCATTAAAAGGTTTGAAAGGGAATCTTTCGAGAGATAATTTATCTCTTTTTCGGCCTCGCGAGACTAAAATTATGAAAAAGGTTAACAATGGAGTCTTCTTTTAGTCATTTTCAGACTCTCTAAATATGAAAAACCACCGATTTTACCTTCTCTGGACTCGTTTAACAGTCATACATTGAAGGGCCCATACAGGACCGAACCCTTACTTCTTCTAGTTCATTAAAAAAAGGAAGAGGGACTTACTTAAGGTGAGCTATATCGAGCATGTGTTACCCTCCTAGAGCTGGTTAAATTAAAAAGAGGTACTCATCTATCTGGATGAGGGAAAAATTGAAGGAAGCAAGCCAAGCCATTTTTGAGAACATTACCAGTAATTCTTACAGTCTCCCTTGAATACGACATTTTATCTTTGCACGCATTTTTATCCATCAAACCTCTGCACTAAACCAATCCTTTAAGTTTCCTTACTCGTTTGGGTCACCTGACGAAATTCACAGTATCCACTGCATTATCAATTTTTGGTCCTTGTCATGTTTCTGTTGTCATTCCTCAGTGTTCAATGGAAGTATCTGCCTCAAGCGTCAACCATCACAAATTCCTGTTCCAATACCCATGTCATTCCATGTTATTTTGATCCACCAATTACATCTCCATGTCATTTTCATGTCGTTGATGGGGGATACGCCAAGGCCCTCCCTCAACGAGTCTATTCCTGTCGACTTCAGCACATTATCCAGGAGCTAGACTTAGAAACTAGTTAGTACCTTGGGACCTGCATGCCTCAATGGCAGGACTCCTTGAATCCGACAGTGGGCTTACATCATTGACTTATGATCAGATGATTCCATGGATGTTCTACTTCAGCTTATCCATTCACATTCTTTGGAATGTACTAGAGTACCTTGGGAATCATTGACATCAATGGTGATTTCCCTTGCACTTGTTAACAATTTACCTCATTGACCGGTAATCAAGTGGTTTCTACCATGTTCGACATCAAGACATATATTCACATGGTTAGATTTGTACTACATCAGGATCAGTAAGAAGACCCTGGGTTGAGTCATCACTCTTATATGTAATTTGTCCAGGTTGCGAGAGAGTTTCTTTTGAACACACATATACTGTCACATAGATCCACTTTGTATTGGTCGTGGCTATGTCTTGTCGTCTCATAGATCCACTATGTATTCTTCATGGCTACGATCAGTTCAGATCATAGGAGTATAGATCCACATTGTATCTTCAGTGGCTATACCCTTTTGTCAATATAATTATGGATCCACAGTGTATTTTATGGCGGCCATACCTTGAAAGTCTTTATCACTCAAGCATAGGTATGCTTGCCTTGGGTTTGAAACATGTCATAATACTTGTTTGATGGTTGTGTGCAGCTTATATCAGGTTCTCTGAGTCCATACCCTTGTTTGAAAAAGTCTACAAAGTACTTCAGTCATCATTTCTCGTCTTCTAACTTCGCAATTTGGGGGGCAATCTGTTACACATCAAAATTACTCATTGTGATGATGGCCTAGTGTCATCATTACCGAATGTCGCAAGTGTCTCATTTCACCCACAAGTGTTGCAAATATCATACTATCGTATTTCCTATGTTGTGTCTCAGATGACATTATAAAGAACACTTACAAGACACCTGAAAATACTGGTTTTGAAGAGGAGAAGTCATTTGAAAAAGAGTACAAGTCTTTTGCAACTAAAAAAACAATTTTGTAAGGCAACCCCCCCCTATACACTTTCAGGGAGTGCCAACACTCTCTGACCTCTTTTAGGGGAGCGTTCCAACACTCTGTACCCCATTATGAGGGACCGCTGGCCTTTTTTGAGAAAATATTTGGATTGTTGAGAGAAATCAGGGAAGAATCCGTTCATATATGGAGTTGGTTGGATTCGGATCTGAGGTCAAGGCTTGATATTAGGGAATATCGACAACTAAAGGATAAGAATCCTCAACTTATCTAAAGAATATCTTAAGTGGTTAGGCCTCTCCAAGCCTATATAAGGCGGCCTCTTCATGGAGAAATAGAGAAGAACCTAAATTATGATCTCATAAGGAAGGAGAGATGGAGATATTGTGAAGTATCAAACTTATGATCTCATAAGGGAGATATCATTGAAGCATCATCATTCTATGTGTGGATTTTTTGAGAAAGGGTCTGGACAAAGAGAGATTGGTGAAGTTGATGCACCTGCATCCATGGATGTAAGCATCTCACTTTGTTTTCATTAATATAAATCTATGCTTGGCCTGTTTCCTTTAAAGTTTGTGTACGTTTCATGAACTTGTTTCTTTCATTGATCCATTATGAAGATAATCATAGCAGGGTAGGAAGTATGTCTCATTGTTGTTTCTCATTGTATTGAAGGACATTCTAAATAACTTGGAGATCAAGATCATCCTGGATCGAGCAAGGACAAATGTCGATAAAAAGGTATTTATTCTTCTTCCTTCTTTATTCTTTGGATAGTTTAGCTTCATGAAGAGGAAAGTCAGTGTCCACAATAGAACTTTTTTGTCTTGGTCATAGGGGTCTAGTATCCAAGAGAGAATCCACTTGTCTGCAGCGGGATTTCTCTCTAACACCATGTACACTGCTCTATGAGCCTCATTTAGGATCAAACTTCTCAACTCGTCATTGGGTGGTACATAAATTCGACCCTTAAATCTCAATAATACGTTGTTGTCCATAGTAAATCCCTCAAGTCTTGGTACCATCATTTTGTTTTGTCCAATAAAATACTTGACCTCCTTGTACCATTCATTGTCGTGTTGTAAAGTTATGATCTTTTCACGTAGATTCATATGAAGAGGCATCACCAAAAATATGTCTAGTCTCCGACTCAATGCATCCACCACTTTGTTCATTGTTCCCTTTATGTAAGTAATATTGAATTCGTACTCTCTAAGAAATTCTGACCAACGTCGTTGTCTTGCATTCAAATATCTTTGCATAAAGATGTGTTGTAGTCTGTAGTGGTCCATTTTTAGTTCAAATTTCCATCCAATCAGGTAGTTTCTCCAAACTCTAAAGGCATATACAATGGATAACAACTCCAAATCGTGTATCGCATAGTTCTCCTCATGCCTTCTCAACTTTCTTAAGATGTAAGCGATCACTCGAACGTCCTACATCAAGACTCTGCCTAAGCCTTCCTTGGATGTGTAAGTTAATACCAAGAAGTCCACGTCCATGTCAGGGAACTTTAGTATCGGTGATGTTGTCAACAACTCCATGAGCCTCCAAAATGCCTCCATGCATTTCACGGTCCAAATAAACTTCTTGTTCTTCTTATGCAATTTCGTGGTCGGATTTTCTATCTTCGAAAAAAAACCCTCGACGAACCATCAATAGTATCCCTATTATCTGACAAATCGGTAAGTGCAGACACAAATAGATCTCCCTAGTTTCACCACGAAACTAAAACAAAACAAGACGAAATATAAAACTTTCCCTAAGTTTTAACTATCAAGCATACTAAGTAACAAGAGATAAATGGCATACCTTTTAAACGTTGTTTGTCCTCACTAGTGTCATCCTCGCTCCATTCCAAGGCTTATGATATGTTGAACCTATAAAAGGACAAAAGAAAACGAAGTGAAAGAAAAAATGTATACTCAACAAAACCTATGTATGTGATCAAGGAGTCATACAATAAAATAAGACCAATTTTATGGGAAATAAATATATTACTGTATTAAAGAATGTGGAAGAAAGATACAACCAGATGCCTTGATGTTGTAAGGTTCCTTCCAATAGTTCCTTTCTTCCCACACACTTCTTATCCATAGATTTTGTGACTGCAGATCTGATAGCTACTCACAATTACTATCTTGACAAGCCAAAACTAAAAACCACTCTAACCAAGCTAACAATCTCAAGACAAATTTCCAATCTAACTTTCTCCATGAGATATCCTCTAATTTTATAAGCTTAAGAGGATAATGTGAGAAGGTTAGGATGATCCCACTAAATTAGAAAAGCGAGTAATATCCAAACCGATCAGAGGCCACCTCAGCAGAGAATCTTCTCCTTCTAGAAGCATCAAGAAGATGCTCGTTTTTCCCACGTACGAAAATCATCACAACCTTATAACTGAGAAGAGTGAGATGACATCGTAGGCCAAGTTCAGTACATCATGTGATGATTTGGGATCATCGCACCCCTATAAATGGACAGGGTGCAACGATCCTCCTTATTACATTTTTTACAAAGGAAAATATGATTTCATCTCTGAGGCAAAGTTCTTCTCCCTTCTTTTCTTGGGAATTTAGGCCACTAATCCCTCTGAAGACAATAGATAGGTTTACATCATTAACGGTCATATGGATGATGAAAATAATGTGTAACAATCCCGCTAAACCCATGAAGCTACGCACATCGGGGACATTCATTGGTGCAGGCCATTCCATAATAGCCTCGACCTTTGTTGGATCCACATCGATACCTTTATTGGTTAGATATTTAGATCATTAGAATAATTTTTTTTTTTTTACTTGATCTAGTTTAAAAAATATTATCTCAAACTATCACTTTCACAAGGCTTTGTGCAAACCTTGTAAACTGTATATAACCATTGTATATTCACACTCTTAGCTGAACATTGGCAAATATGTGTTGATTATACTAATCATATTTTAGCTAGTTTGTTTTCCTTTAAGTTGTTTTTAGGATCCTAGTTGGCTAATAGAGCCATAAAACCCGTCAGGTTAGATCACACCAAACGACTTGGGTTAAATAGACAACCCCAGTCCATATCTATCCTTCCCATTAACAATGTGTCATAAATGCTCGTCAACACCACCCTATGCATATATGATCTTGTGATGTTCGAGAAACTTGATCATCCAATATTTTGATGTCTGGGTTGCTGTGAGGTGTGAACTTCGAGTAATCCTCCTTACCTATTTTTCTATACATGTATCGCGAATGAGGGAGCACCACTTTAGATCCAATGCTTGCCTTTGTTTCACCGAATGTCGGAGGTTGGGTAAACTCCTTTTTGGTAGATGTGCAGATAACTAATTCCCTCTTTGAGACAAAATCAAGCTTCTCTCTTGTAGCGCCCGGTGTATAGCCTTCGCTGACCTCCGGTTCCTTCATATTGGGCATACTTGGAGAGCTCCTAGTCGTTGGCTCTCTTGGAGGCATTTTTATACAGAAAAGAAATAATTTTTATAGTGAATCACCATCCAACCTCGACTCATTGACGCAATCACAAGTGCAGAAATGATCAAGACAATGCTTACCTCTTTCTTGCAAGAAATTAACCTGGTCTTACTGGTAATCAAAGTTAGAGAGTGGGTTGTAACCTCCTCGACGCTTTCTCTCGCTCCTTCGTATGCTTTGGAGAATAAGCGATTTGTGAACATAATACCATGTTTGGGTATGACCTTGTTAATTTAAATAGGAAGTATACTTACCTTGTTGCATCAAGTCTTAAATTCACGATTGTAAATGTGATCTATACAATCTATCACATAATCCTCACTATGGTTAGGACTAAATGCAATGCAGGCTGGTGGTACAGGAGTAGGTTACTTCGTAGTTCATCGACGGATTCAAATTTTGACCGTTGGTCGGTGTGTGGGGTCGTGGTATAGGTCATGCTAAAATCTAACTTATCCATCAAATCACAAATCATGTATTACCTATGCTAGGGGTGTCCCATCAAATTACCAAGCCTTTTCGTATCCACAAGAAACTAGTATGATCGTCGTCGGGAAAATAACAAGGTATTTTGAATAGAGCAATAACACAGATTTGATAGGATTGTCGATGTAGAATGATGAAAGTTTGATGAAAAACCCCAATGTTTGGTGACCTATCAGTATGCCGATAGTTAATGAGTGAATCGACATCGACGATTTTTCTTAAACATTGTTTTGTTGATACCTTTAGGAAAAAGTTCTGACGCCGACCAAAACCACCATGCAGCACTGACATGGACATGCTGACATGGAAGTAAACATATGACACAGAGAACCTCAAAAGACGATGCGGGGAAAATAATGAGTCATATAGAATATGTACATGGAAAAGACACGTGGTTGTTGATTTTGACCTGGCATGAGAATCGTTTTTTCAGCATCGGTGATTTTTTTTAGACATACATCCTTGGCTACAATGTCCTATACTACTGATGCCTACTATGTATCGGTGATCGACGATCGATGATTTGTAACGAAAGTGCATGTATGGTGATGTTGACCACTCCTCTGTACTTATTCCCTAATGATGATAAAACAATTGCGGACTATTTTTTACTCGATCACTAGATGGGACTAGAACCCAAACAAAGCACATACTCAGAGGCAGACTTGAGATCTGTGCTATCATCATCCCAATAAGAATTTCTGAATCCCATGAGATACAATGAAAAACCTGTTGCATAGTGAATCCCATAACTTCTGGTTCCTTGAACATATTTGAGGATGCTCTTGGCATGATTCTAGTGTATCTAATGTGGCTCCTACATGTACCTAGAAACTTCCCCTACTACATATGAGAGATCAGGTTGGGTGTGGTTTAGATACAAGAGGATCCCCACAAGATTTTGATATGAGGTGTTGTCCACCAATGGTGTATCCCCGCCATCCTCAAGGTGTACCCTAGAGAAGAAGGGTGTGGTTGTAGAATTGTAGTCTGTCATGTGGAATCTAACCAAGAGATCCCTAACATATTAGTGTGAGGCAACTCGATGCCTAAAGCATTGTTTTTTTATCTCGAGACCAAGGAAAATGTGAAATTAACCCATGTCTATCATAAAGAACCTATCATGAAAAATATTTTTGACTGTAGCAATTGCTAAGCCCGAACTAAGTGTGATCAAGAGGTCATCTCATTTAGTTATTTGTATCATGATATATAGTAATGTTGTGTTGTGAATGATTATTTATACTACTATATTTATACTTTTGTTCATTCTAGTTGCAAGCCATTTCCCTATAATAACTCATGAAACATAGCTCATATATTTACATATAAAAGCATAACTTATAAACTTTACTTAAAAATTAAGTAAAATTCAAACCTATTAGAGAGTATTTTCAACAAATTGATATTTTACTTATATTTTAGTTTTCCAATTAAAATGGATATTAAAATAATTTTATTTGTAATTAATGTATAACTATTTTTATAAATATTCATATAAACATCCTTAACCACAAAATTGCACATCTTACCCACAATATCTACAAAATAAACTTATCAATAAAAAATCAATTTAACACAATATCTACAAAATAAACTTATCAATAAAAAAACAATTTAACACTTTAACAACAAATTTAGAACATATGTATTTTAGGATATAATTTGTTGATGAAATAATATAAAGTAGGTATTAACATATGCAACTTTCCTTTCCTTTTTCGTTCGGAAGACAAAATACCCAGTATTACCTTACCCCTTCATATTACATAATACAGAGATAATGCATAAAGATACCCCTTCGTATTACAAAATAACCACATAAGACATACTGGCTTTTATGCACATAAAGATAGACACTATATTCCAAGGTAGAAACCCCAACACCTTAGCTTATTATATATAAACTAACGTTCACTTATTATTAGGATTCAGAAAGCACTATGAGCCCTTGCAGAAAAGGAAGCTTGATGATGGTGTAACTCTTGAATCCTACCCTCTCGGAGAGACCTTTGAATTCTTCTTCTCTTCTCTCCTCTCCTTCCCACCTGTTGTATAAGCCATCATTGCTACCTCATATAGTAGAGACAATTGCCTCGACACACTTTCAGTTTCCATGCCTCCTTCAACAACTCCTTCCACAATTAACACCATTCCATTCGTTGGTGTTTCCTCGTAGCTTCTTCTCAGAAATTTCACAAACTCCTCATCCTCACAATCATGAATAATCCACTTCAAAAATGATAATAGAATATTTTATCCCTACATATGTAGGAATAATAATAACTAATTTTTATACAAATGAAGAACGATAGATGAATTCGTCACCTTCATCATGACTGCATCGACATAAGGTATCTTCTCGAACATATTTCCCTCCATATTCCCCACTCTTGCAACAATCGCTCGTTTCCATTATAACTTTATATAAATTACCATCCACTCGCTATCGTGTTCCATCAACAAAATTATATTGATGGTGATCAACATCACAAATCTTACCAGTTATGGGAGGTGCAGTGGCGATGACATGAGGGACATCGAGATTAATGCCACGAATGTGTGAATGTTCTTTCACAATCATGGACAAGGAAGAGCCCGTACCTCCTCCAATGTATAATAGCATGTTTATGGTCTTAAGCCCATCTTCATACATCTTCGCCACGAAAGCCATGACAACGTCACTGTTAGTGGCCATGGCCTCATTTAAAATCTGGTTTCTTTGAGTATTATGGCCAAGATATTCCTAGGGACACATACCATAAGATTTGTTAAATGTGTAGCATCCATCCAAGAAAGATTCGTGCAAATGTTGATAAGCCTCCAAGTAGACCTTGTCCGCTATCGGGAGCAGGAAATACCCACAAGATTGTTGGTTTCCAGCCTGCACCAACAACCTCAAAATGCCCATCAAGCCATAATTTATCTTCTTGATGTTAGCATCATCTTCCTGATCAAATTCTTCTTGATCAGTAAAAACCCCATAGGAAGCAAGCAACCAGATAATTCTGTAGAGGTATCTCACATCCACAACGAAATTACTTGTAGATGTGGAATTAGTAGCAACGATGCTATGACATGAGCCAAAACATGATCAATGTAATCCAAAGAGGTTGCCATGTGAACATAAATGAATGGAATGTCTCTTAAATGGAATCAAGTTTATTTTTTCACAAGCTGTTGATCCATCTATATAGGGAACCTCCTTCATCAATCTATCAACAACCTCCTTGACTATTTTCGTGTAGTATTTATATATTTGGACTCCATGGGATTTGATCCCATGACCCGCCTCTTTAAATGGCTTAAGCACTATGAGCTATCCACAAAGGGAGAATTACTACTTTAGAAAAAAAACCACTTTTCAGAAATTTAAACTTAAGCACCTTTTCCAGCTAAAGGGCTAGAACTAGGCCACATGGAACTCATATGACCAAAGAAGGGGGATGTGCATCCTAACTGGGGGATTAAGTAGATTTTTTGCCAAAATTTGGGTTTTGACCTTATTTTAGTGGATTTTTACTATTTAGCTGATTTTTAGTGATTTTTGAGGATTTTTGGCCCTCTGAAGGGGATCTGAGCCCAATATGAGGCCAAAACGTTGGGGCAGATTGGATTCCGACCCCCAACTTAAAATATATATAAAGCAAAGGCTTTTGACAGTCTAGAGAGGTTGATAAAGCACATAATGTTGAAGTATTTGTGAATCTTAAGCCATTTTTATGCAGGGAAGCCATTGAGGAAACAAACTTTGGAGGCCATTTCCGGGAGCTACTCTCATCCTTTTTTGGTGTTGTTAGTTGTGTTGGATTCTTGAGGTCAAGAAAAACACAACCAGACTAGTTTGTAATCCATTTGATCCATTTCTAATGTATTTTTGAAGCATTGAATATTAATAATAAATCCTCCCCCACTAAGAGAAAAGCCCGAAGACATAGGCAAACTTGTGTCGAAATCCATTATCAATCTTGGAATTATGGTTTGTTGTTCCTTATGTGTTTTATGTTATGATTTCCTTATAATGGATGCAATATTCTTTCATTAAAATCTTCTTCTTCTCTTAATTCTTAAATGGTAAATCAACTCATGCATAAACTTAACCATAGTCTTTAAAAGATCATTTTCGGATCACCTTGTCAAGGGGTGACACATGTCATGATATAATGGGAATAAAGGGTGTGCATAAATTTCATAACTAGGTGACATGTGGAACCTCAATAGTGGGTCCACATCACCCCATACAAGTGACCCTATAACATGCCTCAGATCTAA
>ML802388.1:0-12871 GCA_009831015.1 Picea engelmannii
ATCTATGATAGGAGTTTAGGAAGTTGTCATTAAGAGGGGATAGGATCTAATCTCTCCTTCCTTCTCCTATTGTGTCACTATTGTAAATCCTTCAATCCTATCCCAAGTTGTTCTTAAGGGGGTATGTTAGGATATTTAGAAACTTAGGATTTAGTTAATATCTACTTGGTCTAATGTGTCGTTAGGTAAAAATGTGTTTCTTTAGTATGCATTAGTATTCATTTGTAGTTAGGAAATCTAATCGTCGTGATATGTTCCCGACATAGAGTGATATGACGATTCATATTCTCCTATATCTTAACGACTACATTGATCCATGGTTTAACACCTGATTGATCCATGATCTCTATTTAAAGAGCATGGATGGTCATTTTCTGATGATCGATTGTGAGAAACTCTCATGTAAAATCTCTCTGTAATTTTTTTCTTTTGCATTAATAAATTGCTCCAATGGCCACATTGGTTGGGGTCATTGATGTTTCCCCGTAGGGTTTTACCATGTCAAAATATCAGTGTCTTTGATCTGGTTGTGTGAGTGCTTACTGAAGGTGTCCGTCCTCTGTTGGAATACTTGTGTTGTCGAACACTCAAAATGTGAGTTTTGTATGATGGGTTTTGATTTTGATTTTTGGTGATTTAAATATTGTATTTTCAACAACAATGTTACAACAAACTAAGCTTTTGTGTTAAAAAACCCAGGATATGCAACATTTCAAAGGGTTGATCCTTGTGGTTACAACTGTTGTTCTTCTCATTTTTCTGGTCATCTTAGATTTTACATACTGTACATGGGTTTTAGGAGTCATTCAAGTCTAGTGCTTTCACTATCCTAACTTCAAGCATTGTGAAAACAATTAGATAGGGAGTTGTCCAACTGTTCTACACAATGTTTTTTTTCGTCGAAATCCGATGACATAAATGTGCATGAAACTACTATTTTTTGTTGTTAAAATTCATTTTTGAATCCAGATTCATCATGTTGAAAAACCCCTAACTCACTCAGATTATACATAAATAATCGCTCAAATATGCAGATCTAAAAATTTATTGCTGGATTTCGGGCAAATGTTCTCGGAAAAAAATTGCTGGAGAACATTCATTTCATAGAACATTTAGACTATGCCATTAGATAGTAGTGACTTCGATTGAGTACTAAATGTTTGAGTAAATTCCTATTCAATCACCCTTTTAATTTGGAATGTGATCAAATCAATTTATAGAACCAAAGTGTTTTATAGTGGTTTTGAACACAATCCTAAAAATATGTAAAACCTATTGAGAAGGGAATGTCTTTCATATTTTAACATATAATCATCATTAACCAGAAATACTAGGAAGAAAAACTGCTATAGAAACAATTCTCACTTAAGTTTCTCTAAAATATTAGTGGACGTTATTCAATTTATTCAGTGAATATCAAGTGCTATGTGTGTGAATTGATATGCAATGAACACTATAAAATTCCTCCTGAAACAGGACCTTCCTAAACACCATAGAGCACATGCAGTGATGAGCATGGTGTATGAAGCTCGGGCAAGAGTTAGAGATCCAGTATATGGTTGTGCCGGCGCAATAACATTCATGCATCAGGAATTGGTGCAGCTTCAGGCGCAGGTGGCCTTGGCGAAGGCAGAGATCATAAATTTGAGAATGCAGCGGGATGCCTTGCTTTCTAGCCTGACCAATTCGCCAAGCACGAGTACTACATTACATTGGGACGTTTAACGACAATGCAGGGAGCATCACCTTGTACGACGCCGGCTTCTTCTTCAGAAGCCTGCCGGTCATTCTCATAGGTATTATGGGTTTGTTCTAGATATTACTAATAATATACATATTAATAATTATCATTTGCAGATCATGCTGATCTCCATCTAAGTTAAAACCTAATTCCTAGTTTTTTTTATGTAACCAAACCTCTACGTTATTCTAAACTAGATTCAGATATATACTTCTCTTTGATTTTATATACTCCTACATACTTTTGCACTTTGATTTTATGGTTACAAACTAAATCTAATGAATACAGGCGTTCGGTTTGGTTTACCTATGTAGTCGTGTTCGTAAATTAGAGAAACAGAAACTACCATTCTGTTTTTAATACAGTTTTATATTGCATATCAAAATTATAAAATGACGGTGTCTATATTTGGGACACTGGCCTGAATTTTGAATTTTATTGATTTACAACACAACATTTTATTGAATTACTGAATGATTTACAATAGGTTGTGATCTTACTGAATCAAATGATTAACAATAGGTTGTGATTCCATTACATAGAATTCACAAGTTTTGAGAGGCACTCTACAAAGATCACGAGCCCTTCTGGCAAACACTTTTTGATTTGGGTTTTCTTCATGAAGACAACCTTATTATAGGGGGCGATCTCAACTTTACCTTATCCACAAATGAAGTGTGGGGCGCAACTGCTAGGACTGACCCACTGGCGGACTTTATTGATTCTCTCCTCCATATATACGATCTTATTGATCTCCAACCTTCAGTCATTACTCCTACCTGGCGAAATGGCAAATCCGGGTCCAATGGTATCTCCAAAAGACTAGACCGATTTCTATTAGATTCCAAGATGGTTGACTGTCACCATCATTTCCAATCGTGGGTTGATTTCTCCCTAATCTCGGATCACCAGCCGATTTGCTTACAAATTGATGGCCCCCCTCGATCATTGGCGACACCTTTAAGTTCAATTGCACTTGGATTGAAGATCCCGAATTCATCTAACTTGTTCACACAACCTGAGCATACTTACAGGAATGGATTGATACATCTGCTATCCTTCTTCTATGTGAAAAGCTCAGATTTCTGAAGAAAACTGTCATTAACTGGCAATTCAAAAAGAAATAGAAAATGAATGCAGACCTGGTTCACTTAGAACATAAAATTTCTACACTCTTTGTCAACAATCCTTCCCATTTATTTGATGCAGAGGACTTGATTACACTTCAGGATCTAACACAAAAGAAGAATGAGATTTTATCTCTTGAAGAAGCTACTTGGAGATTCTGAAGCCGACGACCTAGATTGCAAAAGGTGACAAGAACACCGGCTTTTTTCACAAGTTTGCAACTTAGAGACGTAGTCATAATACTATCTGGGACCTGACTGATACAGAAGGGAACTTATTTTCTACCGATTATGAGTTACGCAAGCTAGCCTACAATCATTTTAGATCACAGTGCAAAGCCATTGATTCTGAAAACATGTATTTACATCTTGATGTACTGAAGACGGTTCCACGCTTCTTCAAGGAGACCGATAATGTGACAATAGTTAAACTTGTCACACTCATAGAGCTAAAAGACACTATTGACATTATGCCCAAAGACAAAAGTCCTGGTCCAGACGGATGGACACAAGAACTATTTCAGCACTTCTTTGAGATTATGGGCATGGATTTACTTAAAGCTGTGGAAGAGTCCTGCCTCACAGGAATTATCCCTGGGGCTCTAAATGCAACGTTCTTCACTCTTATTCCTAAAGTACGTAAGCCTTCCAATTTTAATGACTCCAGGCCCATTGCATTGTACAACTTCACCTACAAAGTCATTTCCAAGATTATTGCCTCCTGAATCAAAGATTCACTAGCCAACTGTATCTCCACTGTACAATTTGGCTTCCTGAAAGATAAGTCGATCTTTGACGCTGTGGGCATCACTAAAGAATGTCTCCACTCAGCAAAGTTGAGAAAATAGAACTCGGTCATCTTAAAACTTGATTTAAAAAGAGGTTATGACAGTGTCAGCTGACAATTCCTCCATTTACTACTTGACCATATTGGACTTGACTAGAATGTCACTAAATGGATCATGGGCTGCATTACCTCGATCAACACGGTTGTACTTGTGAATGGAATCCCTACAGATTTCTTTAAATGCCATCGGGGTCTTCGTCAGGGATGCCCACTATTACCCTTGATTTCCCTGCTTGTTATAGAATCCCTTAGCAGAATGATGACACAAGTAGTGGAGACAAGAACTTTTCAAGGACTCAAAGTCATTGCAAGCACTTTTATCTCTCACCTTCTGTTCGTTGATGACGTCCTCATCTTGGGCTCTAGGGAACTCGAATATTGGAAGACTTTTAAAACAATCATATCCAACTTTTGTGTTGCAACAGGGATGACCATTGACTGTCACAAATTTGTTTTCATTTCTCATAATATCGATCCAATTCTAAGGAGCTACCTTCTATTAGACTTCAATATTAAAATTGAAACCCTTGATCAAGGGATGCAGTACCTTGGGTTTTCTCTCAAACCAAAAAATCACAGAATTAGAGATTGGATGTGGCTAATCAAGAAGATTGATAAAAGGATTGGAATTGGACCTATCACTAGCTCTCATTAGGAGGTAGACTTATCTTGGCAACTTAAGTTTTACAAAGCATACCAGTTTATTGGCTCAGCCCGGTGAAAGCTATGACTTTTGTGCTCCAATGCATCCATCTTATGATTAGTAGATTCATATGGAAAGGAGGAAAGAAAGGCACTGGATTCCACCTTACTAAATGGAAAAATATACCAAATCCAAAACAATTTGGAGGTTGGGGCATTAAACACCTACCATGGTTCACTCAATCTCTTTCCACCAAATCCTGTTGGAGAGGTCTTTTTGAAACAAACCTTTGGAACGCAATACTTAAAAACAAATATCTAAAAGGAGTATATATTATCTCTTGGGTTCATAAGGATTCTCACACCACACAGAACTCTTCCATTATCTGGAAAAATATGATGCATTCATTATCGATCATCAAAGGGTGGTTGGCATGGGAGATAGGGACTGGTCAGCGCATTGTCCTTGGACGCGACCCCTTCATCAGATGCATTGATTTCTATTAGTTTTCTAAACCACTCCTGCAATCATTAAACAACCAACACATATTCACGTTAGCACAAGATACAACGGCCAACTCAACTGGAGTGTGTCAACAGTGAATGGATTCTCGTCAGCTGGGCTTAAATGATACACTCAGTGCATATTGGGACAGATTTGTTAAAAATCTGAGAAGCAGCGGCATCTGACTTAACAAAAAAAATGACAAGCTCATTTGGTCTTGGAACCATGCGACAGGTAAAGTCACTGCCAGATTAGCTTATCAATCCATTCTTTACACAAATAATCCGGTTGTTGAGAAGTGGTGGCATAAAGCGATCTGGTCGGTAAAGATCATAGTAAAATTAATTTTCATGTGGCTATGCATAGAGGACTGCATCCTCATAGGTATTAACTACCAAAAAAGAGGAGGCATTGTCCCTTCAGTCTGTGCCCTGTGCCTAAAATATGAAGAATCCGTCACACATATTTTTGTAGAATGTCAAATCTCACAACTCATTTGGGCAAATGTCCTCACATCATTGAGGATCGATAGTGAATGGAAGAGCTCCACCATTGAAGAAAACTTGAAGCTTTGGTTCTTCAAACTCCCAAATTTAAGACATGTTCCATTTTTTATTATGTGGGACATTTGGAAATTCAGAAACAAAATTTTGTTTGATAACTGAAACAAAAATGATCCCTAGAAACATAAAAAAAATCTTCTATCCATTAAATAACATCCATACAAAGAGGAAGAAGACAAATTGGAGGTTTTACTGAACACAATCTACTTCAATGACAATCCAATTGGCTTCTTTGACAGTCCAGCTACAGAAAATAAGTGTGGCATACAAATTTATCTCAAAATCTCCTCCAGACACACTATCAAAGCACATTTTGCTGGAGGTACAGGAAATAATATGAAAGCCGAGATGATGGGACTATGGGGAATCCTTTTACTTTCCACACTACACTCTATTAAAAAACTAATGGTGGCAGGTGATTCCAAGGTCACCATTGACTGGATAAATGACAAATCCAACTTGGATCTTATTTATCTCAGTCACTGGAAGGAGAAGATCAGATCATTAAAGAAAGGTTTTGAGACCATAAATTTTATGCACATCCACAGACAGTTCAATAAAGTAGCAGACAACTTGTCTAAAAAGGCTCTCAATGACACTTTACGATGGTTATTTTTTGAAGAACTCGACAATGGATCTATTGTTAGATCTGGGAAATTACACATCTTGTAAGGTGGTTTTTAACTAGAAACAACTATCAGGTTAAACTATGTATAAGCCACTTTAAGTGACCTTAGGAATCCACAAATAAAATCTGTAGAAGGAGAAAGAACATTCCTACTTCATGGAAGATACATTTTTTGTAAATTGAAAGGTTCATTTGATTCTAATAAGAATAACAGTGAAACTGTTTTTTTCGCGTGAAAAAATAAATAGAATTCACAATTTTTTATTAGATCTAACTTATTCCCAATATAGAAGGAGAGGTTCAGAGGATATCTCAATCACACACCAAATTAGGACTCTTAGTAGTAGATAATCTCTCTCACAACCAATTATCTAACAACCTCTTAAATAATAGACTAAGAGAGAATTGAGGAAGAGATTGACTCCACCCACCTCTCAATAACAAAATACATTATCAAACATGATCTCCTCACACATTATTAAGAGAAGTACGAGTTACATATTCAAACACTCTCCATTAACGAGTATTTATCTTAATATCCATCACATGAGGTCTTCATTAACACCTTCTCTTTTGTAGCACATGCTCCACTATGAATTGAAGAACCTCCCGATCAACAAAGTCTATCTCTGGTCCATCCTCATACTTACATCTCATACCTCAATCATACATACATCACCAAACTATCAACGTCCATATAAAGGAACAACCATTCATTATAATGAATGGGTAATGAGCCGCTACAACTGCTGGTCTAATGTGAACATCCTTCATGTACATGGTTCATTCAACTTGTTGATGAACCTCCCTTAAATGTAGAACTTCATCTCCCATAGTCTAAAACCAACACTACTTCTTGTGAACTGAAATCTGACAATGGTATGTCGGTTTTTCGACGCAATTCCATCAGCCCTGGGCTGATGAAACGTGTTTACTAGTTTTTTCGATGTATATGTGTTGGCTATCCCACAATCTAGAGAGGGATCTCTCTGAGACTTGATATCTGATATATAAATTATTTTTGAGCTCATGGCTAGGTTTAGATGATTGAGGTATTTTTTTCAAGGTTTGATGGAAAGGAGGTATGGTATCTCTTGCGCTATGGAGTCAACCCCTGAAAACGAAAGAAAACAATGACTGGTAGGTAGAACTTCCCATAGAAACTATTAGCACTTGGTAAATTTTCTAGAGGTTGAAACAGAAGAAATCTACAAAGGTAACTTTATCCAACTGCTTTTAAAGCTGGGATCTAGCCCTTCCAGCTTCAGAGAGGGATCTCTCTATATGATTTAGCTTTGTTTTTAATTAAGATGTTAGGATAGGTAAAGGAAATGGTAGGTTTTGTTGTAAAAGTGTTTTTGAACTGGTTGAGACAGTCTACACCTTCATTGGGCTATGGGGTCTGTGTTATAATCAATATGAGATACAAACCATAAACATAAAGGAAAAATTCCACAGGGCGAGATAATATACTCACTAGATCTTTAATAGCTTAAATCATGAACATAAGAAAAGATGAGAAAAATACTTTCAACTAAGAAGCAGTTAAGAATTTCTTAATTGAAAACATCAGAAGATAAAAATTCAAATCTTTAAAGTCGAAAAGAGGGTATCCAAGATAAATCCTGCAACATAAGTTACTCTTAAAGATTAGTTTCAGAAAACAAAATGATCACGAAGCAAGGATAACATTTAACTTAGAGAATAAACGTCACCAGTGAATACACGCAAGAATCCTGTGAAGTGCTTCCTCTTTATTAACGGCAGATCTCTTAAAAAATGGTTACAATCTGATAGCGTCAGGGCGTAAAGATCAACAACCCTCAATACTTCGAAAGGTGAAGTATTTATAATTCCAAAATACAAATGTTCCTGTCATAACTGATCAGGACGTGCTCATTCTATTTTTAGTCTAACTACTTTAACTAATCAAAACCTTGATGACTCGGTACAACTGCATGCGGAATTTCTGGGGTAGGTCGTTGACAAAGTTCCTGTGCAACCTCTTTTGATTGGACAGGTGACTGGACCTGGACAACTCATCTGCTAATCGAGCAGATCGCAAAGTTCCTCCCATCTGATATGACTAGGCACAGTGACTTTGAGCAGTCTCCGATACACTTCGTCCATCTTCGTATATTTAGCAAATGTGGGCTTAATGAGGAATATGTATCGAATCTCATGTTGGATACTAATATCCAACTGCAGGGCATCGAAGAATTCTTTGCCTGTGATGCTCCCTTGTATCCCTGCAAACTTTGAACTGTCCTTAGACACTTCAGCCAATCTCTTCTTGTAATCAGGGAGTGTCATTAGTTTGTCATTAATGACCTTCAGACCAGGTAGGCCTTTCTTTTGGAGAGCATTAATCTTATTGAAGAACTTCTGTACTCCTTGGTCCATGACTTGAACCTTTTCTTCCAGCTAAATCATTAGACTTCTCTTGGTTAAAACCCTTTTTACTTCAAGTATGGTCTTTGTTCTGACCTCGATCTTTAGTTCTTCTAGTTCTTCTCTGGTCTTGGAATTCAGAAACCTGATGATCTCATTTGCTTGTGTTGGCATGTCTCCCAATTCCACTCTAATTTTCTCAACAGCCTGTTTTCTCCTTTGGAGCAATTCATTCTATTCAAACATGATTTGGATCATGGGTTAGATCTCATTTATGGACTTGGTGATGTCTGTCCATACATTCTCTTTGACCTCAGTCAAAGTCTTCCCTACCATTGTTTGCTTTTGGAGCTACTGTAACTCCTTCCTGAGATGTTCAGTTACCTTCTTTTCTTTGGATAGGCTTGTCTGGAAGGAAGTTTTGAGCTCTTGGAGGTTCTCAACTTCTTTCTTAAGTCTACTGATTTCGGTCTCTTGCAAGTTCATCTTCTCCATGGATTTGGCAAGGTCTGTTGTCCGTTCTGGTAGTGACACTGGTGTTGCAGATGGGATTGTTTTCACTGTTGTTGTTCTTGCTCCTGAAATAGGAATGGAACTCAATGGAATGACTTCCATTGGTTTCATCTGCTCTTTCTCTTTTAGTAATCTCTCCATTTCAGCTTCCATCTCTTTGAGCTGAGCATTCTGATCCATGAGCATCTTTAGCATTTCATCTTTCTCGCCTTCCTTCTCTGCTATCTCCTTCGCCTGTGAGTCTTCTGTAGGTGGGAGTTTTAGCTGTTTTCTCAAAGAGGTGATGTCTGCATTTTTCTTCTTTATCATCTCTTCTTCTACTTTGACGTTCGCAGGATCATAGCTGATCTTGAGGACTAGCTCCTCCAACATCTTGATTCTGTTGTCTTTTGCAAAAGATGATATTTTCTCCATCTTGAGTTGTGTCTAAGGATTGTTCAATGATACCTAAAATTTTGCTGCAGAAGCTGAAGCGTGTGCCAATGTGTGAAAAACCATCTCCCCTGTTTGTTTGTGCAAATCCATCTGATCTGCTGGATGAACATCCTTCACCTGGAATTCGAAGGTGGCCCTCTTGTAGTCTGATATCACCTTGGGATCCGGTACCTGGGCCTGGAGGTAGGCCATGTACATTCTTCCCTTTTCTGTGTCAAATGCAGATAGCATCCTGTGCTGTGCAGTTGACGACTGCTTCTAAAACTGGGCGTAAGTACTGCTGGTGAGGGTCTGGTTCTTTTTCTTGATCAATTCATACTTCTCGAAAATGCCCAACTTGGGCCCAGTCTTGCCTGGCTGAGTGTCCAGGGGAGAATCTATGGATTTCTTAGGTACTGCTGGGGTGATGCCCTGATAAAGGCTCGAACCAAAAGGTGGAATGACCGGCTTGATCACTGTGGTAGTTACTATGGTAGGCAGGACTTCTTGTTCTACTGTCGTGCCAGGCGTTGAAACTGTCTTTGGCCTCTTGGTGTGCATCTGGAAATCTTCTGATGACACCTCTGTTACAGGTGGAGACGACTCTTATCGAGGCCTTTTTTCCTTAGGGACCTGAGGTGTGGTAGTGGGTGGCACACTCGTCGAGGGAACCTGCTGTTCCACTTCAACTTGTTGTTCCATTTTGACTAAGGTGTCAGGCACCCATACTGTTTGATTTGCAAACTTTTCGATCTCGGGCTTGGACTCATGCACATACGGGATATTCTTATTTCTCACCTGCATTTCTGAAATGATCCTGCATGGATCATAGTGCCATGGGAAGCTTAGGAAAAAATTCATCTCTCTCAGCATTCGGTCTTCTTCTTCTCTGACGCCATGAGTGTTGTAGATGAAAGAGCCTATCTGCCCTTTGATGCACAGCTACTACTTTTTCTTCAGTGAGACGAAGTGAATGTCGTCTGAATTCATGATTTGTCTAATATACTCTAATGTAAAGATTCTTATCGGTACGTACTTTGGCAGCTTATAGGGTACCAATTCGCACTCGAAAATTCTGATCTTAGTGTGGTTTTGATACAGGAACCAGTCTCCTGTCTTTGCATTGTCCGAGAGATGTATAATTCTCTGGACCTCATCATTTATTCGTGGCTTAGGCCTGCCGCTCGGCATGCTTACCACCGGGTGATAGAAAAGATCAATAAAAACCTTGAAGCTATACTCTGTGGAGTTATGCTTCAGCAGAGAAGTCCATGATGTGACTGCCTGGGGCCTTCCATCTACGTCGATCTTCTGCATGGAGAAACTGAATTTATCTTCTTGGAAGTAAACGAACATGTACGCCAATATAGAAGAATATCTAAACATGCCCTCCGTGCCAAAATTCACAAACTGTTCGTGAATATTATCGGCCAAGAAGGTACTGTAGTTGAACTGCGTTGTGGGCTTTTCATCATTTGAGAAAATGGATAGAAAACCCAAGATGGGCTCATCTACCCATTGGTCAAAATAGTAACCTAGCAGGGCACAAAGGGAGGAAATGATTTGGTTTCCTTTGGTGGAGAACATGGATGATAGGTAAGGGGGATTTGTGGAAGGGAATTGAGCGGAAGTGGGGAGGAAAAGATCGAATATCTGATCTCTCTAGGGAAAGGTCATTTTCTGATATAACTCAGTGAGGATTTCTAAATTGAAAGGGGACGCAGATTCAACACGGGGAATTTGCATCATCTAGTCAATGTCTTCAGAAGTGATGAAGAAGAGAATGTCTCCAGATGAAGAGACGATGGCCCTCTGGTCAGGAATATAATGGGCTTGGCATTTGAGGGCGAATTCAGGAAAGTGATGTATCTGGGGGAAAAGGTACAAGGGTAAATTGGACTCCCAGAGTCCAATTTCATCACTCTAATCCAGGAACACTTCCTAGAGCCATGACTGGAGGTCTGAAAAATCGAAGTTGAAAATGGTATCTACGATCAATCTATCTTTATCAACCAACGGGATTTTGTCCAGGTCGACAGGAGGAGGAAGAAAAGGATTCTCTTCTCCTTCTGTTGGTCTTGGATTTGGTGCCATCTATGCAACAATACCTGCAATAAACAATATATTAGTGGGGTCAACTGACCGTGGATGAAGGTTACATGAAAGCAATGGAGGAATAAGAGGTAAGTTGTTTGGCGCGATGGACGAATAACGACTGAAAGGGGAATAATAGTAGTTTTATTCAAAACTGGGGTCGGTTGGACACGGGAGACAGGTCACCAGGATAACAGGTATGTTATCCTGTAATAAATGGACAACGGGCCACTTGGGATGAGGTGGCAGGTGACGGTGGCCAAAGCATACGGACGAGTGACGTGGAGGCTGGTGACTAGAGGTAAAAGTCATAATAAGGGGATTTTCATGAGTGAAGATGGTTAGGTATTGACATCAGGGACTGACAACAGTTATGTGAAGAGACACCCTTGGGAGCAAGTGGAATAAGTGGGAGGTGACATCCATGAGTGACGAGGGCTGTCAGATGGTATATAAGGATATGACTTCTGGACCAATAGAATAATGCCACGTATGTCAAGGGGCTCGCCAAAGAAAAGTAACCTTTCTGAAACCCCTCTTTTGGTTAAAAACAGAACATCAGGGGGGTCCGAAAACCTTTTTAGACCGTTGATCTGCGCACCCGTTTCCAGGCCATAGATCTAAGCGTGCTCTTTAATACTCATTCCGGACCCCCCCTTCCATTTAAAGCAGAATGGATGGGGGGGTCTGGAATCCATTGTGAACCGTTGATTTGAGCACCCTTTCGTGGTTCGTCCAGATGTGTGCCAATGTTATTACCGATTCCGGACCCCCCCGACTAAAAGCAGAAAGGTCGGCGGGGGGGGGTCCGGAATGCTCTGTGCATCGTAGATCTAGGAACCATGATCTGGATCGTTGAAAAGTGCATGAAGCATATACCAAGAGCAAAGAAAAATGTGTTGGGAAACTTAGGATAAGTGCATTTTACGGGTTTTTCCCAATCTTTTCACATAGACACCACCAAGGGGACTTCGTCTTAAACTATTCTTAGGCAATGGAGACATGGTGTAGCATTTTCATTGATCTGGTTTCATTGGTGGTGAAGCAAATGAAGAAACTAACCTAGATGCTAACCTATCTTCCTAGGACAATTAACCCAGATTAAATTGTTGGGTTAAGAAATTACTCTACCTAAGGGCTATCTGACCAGGATTAGACAATTTGGTCAAATTTATTCACTAATCTAACCTAAGGGATATCTGACCAGGATTAGACAGTCTGGTCAGATTTATTCACTAATCTAACCTAAGGGCTATCTGAACAGGATTGGACAGTCTGGTCAAATTTATTCACTAACCTGTCAATATTAAATTTAAAAAGAACTTGGCCATGCTTGAAAGGTATGGCCAAGTTACTATTATTGCATGGGGCTTTTGTTTCAATTCTTTTATGCCCTCTTTTCTTTC
>ML802388.1:12971-31073 GCA_009831015.1 Picea engelmannii
TTCGTGTTCCAGCAGTCGTGTTCCAACATTCGTGTTCCAGCAGTCGTGTTCCAACATTCATGTTCCAGCAGTCGTGTTCCAGCATTCGTGTTTCAGCAGTCGTGTTCCAGCATTCATGTTCCAGCATTCGTGTTCCAGCATTCATGTTTCAGCATTCGTGTTCCAGCATTCATGTTCCAGCAGTCGTGTTCCAGCAGTCGTGTTCCAGCAGTCATGTTCCAGCAGTCGTGTTCCAGCAGTCGTGTTCCAGCATTCGTGTTCTAGCATTCTTGTGCGTGTTGACATCCTTGACTGCTCTATAACCGATTGCCATCAATGACAACCTTAACCATCTGCGTCAGTCTTCTGTTATAGCCATATCTCCAACAAATTGGTACCCTATAAGATGCCAAAGTACGTACCGATAAGAATCTTTGCATCAGAGTATATTAGACAAATCATGAATTCAGACGACATTCACTTCGTCTCACTGAAGAAAAAGTAGTAGCTGCGCATCAAAGGGCAGATAGGCTCTTTCATCTACAACACTCATGGTGTCAGAGAAGAAGCAGACCGAATGCTGAGAGAGTTGAATTTTTTCCTAAGCTTCCCATGGCACTATGATCCATGCAGGATCATTTCATAAATGCAGGTGAGAAATAAGAATATCCCGTATGTGCATGAGTCCAAGCCCAAGATCGAAAAGTTTGCAAATCAAACAGTATGGGTGCCTGACACCTTAGTCAAAATGGAACAACAAGTTGAAGTGGAACAGCAGGTTCCCTCGACGAGTGTGCCACCCACTACCACACCTCAGGTCCTTAAGGAAAAAAGGCCTTGATAAGAGTCGTCTCCACCTGTAACAGAGGTGTCATCAGAAGAGTTCCAGATGCACACCAAGAGGCCAAAGACAGTTTCAACGCCTGGCACGACAGTAGAACAAGAAGTCCTGCCTACCATAGTAACTACCACAGTGATCAATCCGATCATTCCACCTTTTGGTTCGAGCCTTTATCGGGGCATCACCCCAGCAGTACCTAAGAAATCCATAGATTCTCCCCTGGACACTCAGCCAGGCAAGACTGGGCCCAAGTTGGGCATTTTCGAGAAGTATGAATTGATCAAGAAAAAGAACCAGACCCTCACCAGCAGTACTTACGCCCAGTTTTAGAAGCAGTCGTCAACTGCACAGCACAGGATGCTATCTGCATTTGACACAGAAAAGGGAAGAATGTACATGGCCTACCTCCAGGCCCAGGTACCGGATCCCAAGGTGATATCAGACTACAAGAGGGCCACCTTCGAATTCCAGGTGAAGGATGTTCATCCAGCAGATCAGATGGATTTGCACAAACAAACAGGGGAGATGGTTTTTCACACATTGGCACACGCTTCAGCTTCTGCAGCAAAATTTTAGGTATCATTGAACAATCCTTAGACACAACTCAAGATGGAGAAAATATCATCTTTTGCAAAAGACAACAGAATCAAGATGTTGGAGGAGCTAGTCCTCAAGATCAGCTATGATCCTGCGAACGTCAAAGTAGAAGAAGAGATGATAAAGAAGAAAAATGCAGACATCACCTCTTTGAGAAAACAGCTAAAACTCCCACCTACAGAAGACTCACAGGCGAAGGAGATAGCAGAGAAGGAAGGCGAGAAAGATGAAATGCTAAAGATGCTCATGGATCAGAATGCTCAGCTCAAAGAGATGGAAGCTGAAATGGAGAGATTACTAAAAGAGAAAGAGCAGATGAAACCAATGGAAGTCATTCCATTGAGTTCCATTCCTATTTCAGGAGCAAGAACAACAACAGTGAAAACAATCCCATCTGCAACACCAGTGTCACTACCAGAACGGACAACAGACCTTGCCAAATCCATGGAGAAGATGAACTTGCAAGAGACCGAAATCAGTAGACTTAAGAAAGAAGTTGAGAACCTCCAAGAGCTCAAAACTTCCTTCCAGACAAGCCTATCCAAAGAAAAGAAGGTAACTGAACATCTCAGGAAGGAGTTACAGTAGCTCCAAAAGCAAACAATGGTAGGGAAGACTTTGACTGAGGTCAAAGAGAATGTATGGACAGACATCACCAAGTCCATAAATGAGATCTAACCCATGATCCAAATCATGTTTGAATAGAATGAATTGCTCCAAAGGAGAAAACAGGCTGTTGAGAAAATTAGAGTGGAATTGGGAGACATGCCAACACAAGCAAATGAGATCATCAGGTTTCTGAATTCCAAGACCAGAGAAGAACTAGAAGAACTAAAGATCGAGGTCAGAACAAAGACCATACTTGAAGTAAAAAGGGTTTTAACCAAGAGAAGTCTAATGATTTAGCTGGAAGAAAAGGTTCAAGTCATGGACCAAGGAGTACAGAAGTTCTTCAATAAGATTAATGCTCTCCAAAAGAAAGGCCTACCTGGTCTGAAGGTCATTAATGACAAACTAATGACACTCCCTGATTACAAGAAGAGATTGGCTGAAGTGTCTAAGGACAGTTCAAAGTTTGCAGGGATACAAGGGAGCATCACAGGCAAAGAATTCTTCGATGCCCTGCAGTTGGATATTAGTATCCAACATGAGATTCGATACATATTCCTCATTAAGCCCACATTTGCTAAATATACGAAGATGGACGAAGTGTATCGGAGACTGCTCAAAGTCACTGTGCCTAGTCATATCAGATGGGAGGAACTTTGCGATCTGCTCGATTAGCAGATGAGTTGTCCAGGTCCAGTCACCTGTCCAATCAAAAGAGGTTGCACAGGAACTTTGTCAACGACCTACCCCAGAAATTCCGCATGCAGTTGTACCGAGTCATCAAGGTTTTGATTAGTTAAAGTAGTTAGACTAAAAATAGAATGAGCACGTCCTGATCAGTTATGACAGGAACATTTGTATTTTGGAATTATAAATACTTCACCTTTCGAAGTATTGAGGGTTGTTGATCTTTACGCCCTGACGCTATCAGATTGTAACCATTTTTTAAGAGATCTGCCGTTAATAAAGAGGAAGCACTTCACAGGATTCTTGCGTGTATTCACTGGTGACGTTTATTCTCTAAGTTAAATGTTATCCTTGCTTCGTGATCATTTTGTTTTCTGAAACTAATCTTTAAGAGTAACTTATGTTGCAGGATTTATCTTGGATACCCTCTTTTCGACTTTAAAGATTTGAATTTTTATCTTCTGATGTTTTCAATTAAGAAATTCTTAACTGCTTCTTAGTTGAAAGTATTTTTCTCATCTTTTCTTATGTTCATGATTTAAGCTATTAAAGATCTAGTGAGTATATTATCTCGCCCTGTGGAATTTTTCCTTTATGTTTATGGTTTGTATCTCATATTGATTATAACACAGACCCCATAGCCCAATGAAGGTGTAGACTGTCTCAACCAGTTCAAAAACACTTTTACAACAAAACCTACCATTTCCTTTACCTATCCTAACATCTTAATTAAAAACAAAGCTAAATCATATAGAGAGATCCCTCTCTGAAGCTGGAAGGGCTAGATCCCAGCTTTAAAAGCAGTTGGATAAAGTTACCTTTGTAGATTTCTTCTGTTTCAACCTCTAGAAAATTTACCAAGTGCTAATAGTTTCTATGGGAAGTTCTACCTACCAGTCATTGTTTTCTTTCGTTTTCAGGGGTTGACTCCATAGCGCAAGAGATACCATACCTCCTTTCCATCAAACCTTGAAAAAAATACCTCAATCATCTAAACCTAGCCATGAGCTCAAAAATAATTTATATATCAGATATCAAGTCTCAGAGAGATCCCTCTCTAGATTGTGGGATAGCCAACACATATACATCGAAAAAACTAGTAAACACGTTTCATCAGCCCAGGGCTGATGGAATTGCGTCGAAAAACCGACATACCATTGTCAGATTTCAGTTCACAAGAAGTAGTGTTGGTTTTAGACTATGGGAGATGAAGTTCTACATTTAAGGGAGGTTCATCAACAAGTTGAATGAACCATGTACATGAAGGATGTTCACATTAGACCAGCAGTTGTAGCGGCTCATTACCCATTCATTATAATGAATGGTTGTTCCTTTATATGGACGTTGATAGTTTGGTGATGTATGTATGATTGAGGTATGAGATGTAAGTATGAGGATGGACCAGAGATAGACTTTGTTGATCGGGAGGTTCTTCAATTCATAGTGGAGCATGTGCTACAAAAGAGAAGGTGTTAATGAAGACCTCATGTGATGGATATTAAGATAAATACTCGTTAATGGAGAGTGTTTGAATATGTAACTCGTACTTCTCTTAATAATGTGTGAGGAGATCATGTTTGATAATGTATTTTGTTATTGAGAGGTGGGTGGAGTCAATCTCTTCCTCAATTCTCTCTTAGTCTATTATTTAAGAGGTTGTTAGATAATTGGTTGTGAGAGAGATTATCTACTACTAAGAGTCCTAATTTGGTGTGTGATTGAGATATCCTCTGAACCTCTCCTTCTATATTGGGAATAAGTTAGATCTAATAAAAAATTGTGAATTCTATTTATTTTTTCACGCGAAAAAAACAGTTTCACTGTTATTCTTATTAGAATCAAATGAACCTTTCAATTTACAAAAAATGTATCTTCCATGAAGTAGGAATGTTCTTTCTCCTTCTACAGATTTTATTTGTGGATTCCTAAGGTCACTTAAAGTGGCTTATACATAGTTTAACCTGATAGTTGTTTCTAGTTAAAAACCACCTTACAAGATGTGTAATTTCCCAGATCTAACAATAGATCCATTGTCGAGTTCTTCAAAAAATAACCATCGTAAAGTGTCATTGAGAGCCTTTTTAGACAAGTTGTCTGCTACTTTATTGAACTGTCTGTGGATGTGCATAAAATTTATGGTCTCAAAACCTTTCTTTAATGATCTGATCTTCTCCTTCCAGTGACTGAGATAAATAAGATCCAAGTTGGATTTGTCATTTATCCAGTCAATGGTGACCTTGGAATCACCTGCCACCATTAGTTTTTTAATAGAGTGTAGTGTGGAAAGTAAAAGGATTCCCCATAGTCCCATCATCTCGGCTTTCATATTATTTCCTGTACCTCCAGCAAAATGTGCTTTGATAGTGTGTCTGGAGGAGATTTTGAGATAAATTTGTATGCCACACTTATTTTCTGTAGCTGGACTGTCAAAGAAGCCAATTGGATTGTCATTGAAGTAGATTGTGTTCAGTAAAACCTCCAATTTGTCTTCTTCCTCTTTGTATGGATGTTATTTAATGGATAGAAGATTTTTTTTATGTTTCTAGGGATCATTTTTGTTTCAGTTATCAAACAAAATTTTGTTTCTGAATTTCCAAATGTCCCACATAATAAAAAATGGAACATGTCTTAAATTTGGGAGTTTGAAGAACCAAAGCTTCAAGTTTTCTTCAATGGTGGAGCTCTTCCATTCACTATCGATCCTCAATGATGTGAGGACATTTGCCCAAATGAGTTGTGAGATTTGACATTCTACAAAAATATGTGTGACGGATTCTTCATATTTTAGGCACAGGGCACAGACTGAAGGGACAATGCCTCCTCTTTTTTGGTAGTTAATACCTATGAGGATGCAGTCCTCTATGCATAGCCACATGAAAATTAATTTTACTATGATCTTTACCGACCAGATCGCTTTATGCCACCACTTCTCAACAACCGGATTATTTGTGTAAAGAATGGATTGATAAGCTAATCTGGCAGTGACTTTACCTGTCGCATGGTTCCAAGACCAAATGAGCTTGTCATTTTTTTTGTTAAGTCAGATGCCGCTGCTTCTCAGATTTTTAACAAATCTGTCCCAATATGCACTGAGTGTATCATTTAAGCCCAGCTGACGAGAATCCATTCACTGTTGACACACTCCAGTTGAGTTGGCCGTTGTATCTTGTGCTAACGTGAATATGTGTTGGTTGTTTAATGATTGCAGGAGTGGTTTAGAAAACTAATAGAAATCAATGCATCTGATGAAGGGGTCGCGTCCAAGGACAATGCGCTGACCAGTCCCTATCTCCCATGCCAACCACCCTTTGATGATCGATAATGAATGCATCATATTTTTCCAGATAATGGAAGAGTTCTGTGTGGTGTGAGAATCCTTATGAACCCAAGAGATAATATATACTCCTTTTAGATATTTGTTTTTAAGTATTGCGTTCCAAAGGTTTGTTTCAAAAAGACCTCTCCAACAGGATTTGGTGGAAAGAGATTGAGTGAACCATGGTAGGTGTTTAATGCCCCAACCTCCAAATTGTTTTGGATTTGGTATATTTTTCCATTTAGTAAGGTGGAATCCAGTGCCTTTCTTTCCTCCTTTCCATATGAATCTACTAATCATAAGATGGATGCATTGGAGCACAAAAGTCATAGCTTTCACCGGGCTGAGCCAATAAACTGGTATGCTTTGTAAAACTTAAGTTGCCAAGATAAGTCTACCTCCTAATGAGAGCTAGTGATAGGTCCAATTCCAATCCTTTTATCAATCTTCTTGATTAGCCACATCCAATCTCTAATTCTGTGATTTTTTGGTTTGAGAGAAAACCCAAGGTACTGCATCCCTTGATCAAGGGTTTCAATTTTAATATTGAAGTCTAATAGAAGGTAGCTCCTTAGAATTGGATCGATATTATGAGAAATGAAAACAAATTTGTGACAGTCAATGGTCATCCCTGTTGCAACACAAAAGTTGGATATGATTGTTTTAAAAGTCTTCCAATATTCGAGTTCCCTAGAGCCCAAGATGAGGACGTCATCAACGAACAGAAGGTGAGAGATAAAAGTGCTTGCAATGACTTTGAGTCCTTGAAAAGTTCTTGTCTCCACTACTTGTGTCATCATTCTGCTAAGGGATTCTATAACAAGCAGGGAAATCAAGGGTAATAGTGGGCATCCCTGACGAAGACCCCGATGGCATTTAAAGAAATCTGTAGGGATTCCATTCACAAGTACAACCGTGTTGATCGAGGTAATGCAGCCCATGATCCATTTAGTGACATTCTAGTCAAGTCCAATATGGTCAAGTAGTAAATGGAGGAATTGTCAGCTGACACTGTCATAACCTCTTTTTAAATCAAGTTTTAAGATGACCGAGTTCTATTTTCTCAACTTTGCTGAGTGGAGACATTCTTTAGTGATGCCCACAGCGTCAAAGATCGACTTATCTTTCAGGAAGCCAAATTGTACAGTGGAGATACAGTTGGCTAGTGAATCTTTGATTCAGGAGGCAATAATCTTGGAAATGACTTTGTAGGTGAAGTTGTACAATGCAATGGGCCTGGAGTCATTAAAATTGGAAGGCTTACGTACTTTAGGAATAAGAGTGAAGAACGTTGCATTTAGAGCCCCAGGGATAATTCCTGTGAGGCAGGACTCTTCCACAGCTTTAAGTAAATCCATGCCCATAATCTCAAAGAAGTGCTGAAATAGTTCTTGTGTCCATCCGTCTGGACCAGGACTTTTGTCTTTGGGCATAATGTCAATAGTGTCTTTTAGCTCTATGAGTGTGACAAGTTTAACTATTGTCACATTATCGGTCTCCTTGAAGAAGCGTGGAACCGTCTTCAGTACATCAAGATGTAAATACATGTTTTCAGAATCAATGGCTTTGCACTGTGATCTAAAATGATTGTAGGCTAGCTTGCGTAACTCATAATCGGTAGAAAATAAGTTCCCTTCTGTATCAGTCAGGTCCCAGATAGTATTATGACTACGTCTCTAAGTTGCAAACTTGTGAAAAAAGCCGGTGTTCTTGTCACCTTTTGCAATCTAGGTCGTCGGCTTCAGAATCTCCAAGTAGCTTCTTCAAGAGATAAAATCTCATTCTTCTTTTGTGTTAGATCCTGAAGTGTAATCAAGTCCTCTGCATCAAATAAATGGGAAGGATTGTTGACAAAGAGTGTAGAAATTTTATGTTCTAAGTGAACCAGGTCTGCATTCATTTTCTATTTCTTTTTGAATTGCCAGTTAATGACAGTTTTCTTCAGAAATCTGAGCTTTTCACATAGAAGAAGGATAGCAGATGTATCAATCCATTCCTGTAAGTATGCTCAGGTTGTGTGAACAAGTTAGATGAATTCGGGATCTTCAATCCAAGTGCAATTGAACTTAAAGGTGTCGCCAATGATCGAGGGGGGCCATCAATTTGTAAGCAAATCGGCTGGTGATCCGAGATTAGGGAGAAATCAACCCACGATTGGAAATGATGGTGACAGTCAACCATCTTGGAATCTAATAGAAATCGGTCTAGTCTTTTGGAGATACCATTGGACCCGGATTTGCCATTTCGCCAGGTAGGAGTAATGACTGAAGGTTGGAGATCAATAAGATCGTATATATGGAGGAGAGAATCAATAAAGTCCGCCAGTGGGTCAGTCCTAGCAGTTGCGCCCCACACTTCATTTGTGGATAAGGTAAAGTTGAGATCGCCCCCTATAATAAGGTTGTCTTCATGAAGAAAACCCAAATCAAAAAGTGTTTGCCAGAAGGGCTCGTGATCTTTGTAGAGTGCCTCTCAAAACTTGTGAATTCTATGTAATGGAATCACAACCTATTGTTAATCATTTGATTCAGTAAGATCACAACCTATTGTAAATCATTCAGTAATTCAATAAAATGTTGTGTTGTAAATCAATAAAATTCAAAATTCAGGCCAGTGTCCCAAATATAGACACCGTCATTTTATAATTTTGATATGCAATATAAAACTGTATTAAAAACAGAATGGTAGTTTCTGTTTCTCTAATTTACGAACACGACTACATAGGTAAACCAAACCGAACGCCTGTATTCATTAGATTTAGTTTGTAACCATAAAATCAAAGTGCAAAAGTATGTAGGAGTATATAAAATCAAAGAGAAGTATATATCTGAATCTAGTTTAGAATAACGTAGAGGTTTGGTTACATAAAAAAAACTAGGAATTAGGTTTTAACTTAGATGGAGATCAGCATGATCTGCAAATGATAATTATTAATATGTATATTATTAGTAATATCTAGAACAAACCCATAATACCTATGAGAATGACCGGCAGGCTTCTGAAGAAGAAGCCGGCGTCGTACAAGGTGATGCTCCCTGCATTGTCGTTAAACGTCCCAATGTAATGTAGTACTCGTGCTTGGCGAATTGGTCAGGCTAGAAAGCAAGGCATCCCGCTGCATTCTCAAATTTATGATCTCTGCCTTCGCCAAGGCCACCTGCGCCTGAAGCTGCACCAATTCCTGATGCATGAATGTTATTGCGCCGGCACAACCATATACTGGATCTCTAACTCTTGCCCGAGCTTCATACACCATGCTCATCACTGCATGTGCTCTATGGTGTTTAGGAAGGTCCTGTTTCAGGAGGAATTTTATAGTGTTCATTGCATATCAATTCACACACATAGCACTTGATATTCACTGAATAAATTGAATAACGTCCACTAATATTTTAGAGAAACTTAAGTGAGAATTGTTTCTATAGCAGTTTTTCTTCCTAGTATTTCTGGTTAATGATGATTATATGTTAAAATATGAAAGACATTCCCTTCTCAATAGGTTTTACATATTTTTAGGATTGTGTTCAAAACCACTATAAAACACTTTGGTTCTATAAATTGATTTGATCACATTCCAAATTAAAAGGGTGATTGAATAGGAATTTACTCAAACATTTAGTACTCAATCGAAGTCACTACTATCTAATGGCATAGTCTAAATGTTCTATGAAATGAATGTTCTCCAGCAATTTTTTTCCGAGAACATTTGCCCGAAATCCAGCAATAAATTTTTAGATCTGCATATTTGAGCGATTATTTATGTATAATCTGAGTGAGTTAGGGGTTTTTCAACATGATGAATCTGGATTCAAAAATGAATTTTAACAACAAAAAATAGTAGTTTCATGCACATTTATGTCATCGGATTTCGACGAAAAAAAACATTGTGTAGAACAGTTGGACAACTCCCTATCTAATTGTTTTCACAATGCTTGAAGTTAGGATAGTGAAAGCACTAGACTTGAATGACTCCTAAAACCCATGTACAGTATGTAAAATCTAAGATGACCAGAAAAATGAGAAGAACAACAGTTGTAACCACAAGGATCAACCCTTTGAAATGTTGCATATCCTGGGTTTTTTAACACAAAAGCTTAGTTTGTTGTAACATTGTTGTTGAAAATACAATATTTAAATCACCAAAAATCAAAATCAAAACCCATCATACAAAACTCACATTTTGAGTGTTCGACAACACAAGTATTCCAACAGAGGACGGACACCTTCAGTAAGCACTCACACAACCAGATCAAAGACACTGATATTTTGACATGGTAAAACCCTACGGGGAAACATCAATGACCCCAACCAATGTGGCCATTGGAGCAATTTATTAATGCAAAAGAAAAAAATTACAGAGAGATTTTACATGAGAGTTTCTCACAATCGATCATCAGAAAATGACCATCCATGCTCTTTAAATAGAGATCATGGATCAATCAGGTGTTAAACCATGGATCAATGTAGTCGTTAAGATATAGGAGAATATGAATCGTCATATCACTCTATGTCGGGAACATATCACGACGATTAGATTTCCTAACTACAAATGAATACTAATGCATACTAAAGAAACACATTTTTACCTAACGACACATTAGACCAAGTAGATATTAACTAAATCCTAAGTTTCTAAATATCCTAACATACCCCCTTAAGAACAACTTGGGATAGGATTGAAGGATTTACAATAGTGACACAATAGGAGAAGGAAGGAGAGATTAGATCCTATCCCCTCTTAATGACAACTTCCTAAACTCCTATCATAGATCGAAGTTTGGAAAAATCCACTTATGTAAGAGACTTTGTGAAAATGTCTGCAACTTGATCTTCTGTAGGGGAAAAGAGAACTTCAATAACTTGATCATGAATGAGATTTTTTATGAAGTGCATGTGTAGCTCGATGTGTTTGTTGCTCTGATGTTGAATTGGGTCTTTGGCGAGCTTGTTGGCACTCTGATTGTTGCACCAAAGGATGGTCGGATGTTGCTGTTGGAATCCAAACTTTGAAAGAATCTGTCGAAGCCACAAGGCTTCTTGAATTGCATTTATCGCTGCTCGATACTCTACTTCTACTGAAGAAATTGCAACAACATGTTGTTTCTTATAGGCCAAAGTGATAAGTCCACAACCAAGGCCGAAAACATAACCTGCAGTAGAATTTTGATCATCAGGGTCATTGGCCCAACCTGAATCAGTGAAACCAACCAATAAAGGAGTCCCCCCTGAACTATAATGTATCCTGAACTGAACTGTACCCTAGACATACTGAAGTATCATTTTAGTTGTTTTCCAATGGATTTCATGGGGTGTTTGCATATACCAGGCAACAAGACCAGCAACAAAGGAAAGATTAGGGTGGGTATGAGTCAAGTATAAGAGGCTACCAACTAACTAATGGTACAAGCTGGCATCAACTTCGGGAGAAGTACAGGTGTCGACAAGCTTGAATCCATACTGGAAGGGATAAGGGGTTTATTTACAATATTCCATGTGAAAGCGACGAAGAAGGTCACAAGCATACTTAGACTGGGAAAGAAAAATTCCTTCATTGGTTTGCAAAACTTGGAGCCCAAGGAAATAGTGTGAAAATACTAAGTCTCTCATTTCAAATTTCTTCTTAAGGCTGTTTTTCAGATGGTTTAAAATTTTTGAGTCACTACTAGTAAGGATAAGGTCATCAACATAAAGGACAAGGATTATGAGATGGATTGTTACTTTCTCGGTATAGATATTACGATCAAAATGACATCTAGAAAATCTGGTGTAAATAAGAAAGTTGTTCATTTTGGCATACCAAGATCGGGAACCTTGCTTAACACCATAAAAAGATTTCTTAAGGTGACAAATAAAGCTAGAGTCATTCAGGACATAACTAATAGGTGGTTCCATGTACATTTCTTCTTGAAAATCCTCATGTAAGAAGGAAGATTTAACATCCATATGATGGACCTCCCATTTATGTGAGGTGGTAAGGGAAAATCCTTTAGAAACTAACTAAGCCTTATGTCTTTCATTACTTCAATATGATGCATACTTGTTCTGTAGACTCATTTACATATGACAAGTTTTCTTTCTTTTGGAATAGGTACAATATCCCAAGTATCATTTTCCATTAAAGAATAATACTCTTCATTCATTGTTGTATCCCAATATGTATGACTTGAAGCTTCTACAAGTGTCTCTGGATCATGAGTCTTTGAAACTTGAGCCAAAAGAGAAGAGGTTCACTGGAACTGAGAAAATTTATGACGTTGATACGAAGGATTACCAAAAATATCACCAATTGCTTTTCGTGTTGAATGGACCCATCTAGGAAGTGGTGGTGTTGGTGTTGGTTCAGGTTCAATGGACTCATATGGAGGAAGGAGAGTAGGTGGATGTGCATTGTCATCCTCACTTTAATCATTTGAAGAAGAAACCATAATAGGAACTATTATCCCCTAGCCTAGGGATAACTAAGGAGATGATGTATCAAGGCCCTCAAGTTGCATACATGGATTAATTAGAGACGTGAAGACCACACATTTTCCATTTGCACAGCTATATACCCACATTGCCACCACAGTGACCCAACACTTGGTCATCATCCACACCAGCTTGCCACCATAGGTCACTTGGGTCTTTCTCCATGCAGTACAAGCCAGGTATGATGGTGGGTATAATTTTAATATTTGAGGCATTTGAGCTTGTGTATCAAAGATTATTCTTGATTGTGATATATTTCCTTTGGAAACTATTCCTTTTACCTTGTTTAAATGTTGGTGGTTAAATTGGGCACTCAAGTAGATGGTCACCCTTAGAATGGGGTGTTTTTGGGAGCTTCCTTCTTTGAGTCAGCGTGCCACTCCCAACCATACTTACCACTTTTCATTGCTCTTTCCCCTCATGACATCATCTCTTGGGATTTTGGCATAAAATGACCCTAGAAGGGACCATTCCTCATTTCATGGGAAGAAAGAGGCTAAAGGCCCAAAGGGGATTTAGTTGGAAAAAGTTAAAATCCTAATAGAATAAACTTCCATATTCTTCACCCAGGGGATCTTGAGAAAGCAGTGAAAAGATTCTCCACAAGAAATTAAGGACCCTGTGAAAAGAATAAGTAAAAATACTTAAAGCTTCAGCTGAGGATAGAAGGTCTCATCACGAGCCAACCTATCACATCCATGGGTATATAATGGTATACCATTTCTGGCCACCACACCAGGGTAATGAATCTCAGTTGCATGGCTGAGGGAAAGGGAGTCTCATCATGAGCGAGCCTTCTCATTTTTGTGAGAGTACTTGTGCGTGACACTGCCACTATCTGGTCACGACGTCAGGGAACTAGCCTCCAACTCACGCTATGCTACATTGAAATAAAATACAAGGAAATAAATATAAAACACAATTAATGGGCTTGGAAAAACAAATTATGGATGAAGGTCCAACACACCCTCCACAAAGGCACCTATAAATGAGATACTATGGACCCTTTCATATCATGAACCCCATGCCCATTGAGAACTTCCCCCATCCATTCCACCTCATTCACATGACTCAGATAGGGTTGTTCCTAGAATTAGGGGTTTTGATCCATTGAAAGAGTACCATGCCAACCCTCCCACAACCAAACTTGGAAATTTTTTTAGGTTCTTAAGAACATGTTTGTATGATGTAGTCCTGGTATACATGCTTAGATGGCTCTTTTATTGACTTGATTCACTCATTATGCTTATTTGACTTGAGATCATTGGAGGGTGTTCCCATTTGTCTTTCAGGTGAAGGTTGTTGGCCATTTTTGAAGAATAATCCCAACTTGGGCTTCCATGGGGAAAGTAGCCACCAAGATGGATGACATAGGCCCACATGTCTGATGATATAGAGATGCCTTTAGAGGCCAAGAGGACAACTAGATGGACCTATCCCATGCTTCACTTGCCAAACGATTTTCCTAGGAGAGGAAAAACATCACCTCCTAGGGAATGACATCATATTTGGGGGCTAGGGTTTGGTGGTGGTGTTACCATTCATTGACACATGGACATTTTGAGGAGGATGAGGCCTTGGCCATGAGGATATTTCCTAGACAATTGGCATGTGGCCTTTGGATTCCTACCATTGCTTCTCCAACACTAACAACTTTCAACAAGTGTCAAAACCTCCCCTAAAGGGGTGATGTCTATGTAAATTAGGGTTTTATTTGTGAAAAAGTGAAATTTTAAAGGAATTGTTTAATATTATTTTGTAAAAGTGGCAAGATTAGGGTTGTTGACCCCTAATATTGTGTTTTACCCTAAATTATATGAAGAAAATATCTTAAGGAGTTTTTGTATAAATAAGAGATCATAAGATCTCATTTGAATCATAACTCTCCATTGTGAGACACTCTTGGACTAAACTTTTCGCAACCTTTAGAAAATTGTGTCTTTTATTCTCTTGTTTATGGCTATCTTTTGGTGAATGGATGATGGAAGTCTAGCGCTAGCCTTGGAAGGCTTATCTTTTTCTCTTATGGTGGATTATCTTAGCATTTTCTTTGAAATTAATATGGTTTTTTACCTTCATGCTAGCATTTGCTTCAATTCAAGGTTATTTTACTAAGAACTAAGTGGGAATTATAAGGATTTACACCCCCGCTCTAGTCTTCACCATTTTTATGCTCAAGCTTGTTGATATTGCAAGGGTTTGGTTAAGGAAGTAAGATGATTTACACCCCTCATATTCAAACCCTATATATAGGTACTTTCCTTAGGTAGTAAGAGGGTTTACACCACCAAGTATTTACTAACCCTAGCTCTTTCTACTTGACTCCATTAACCTTTCTTTAAAGGAACTAGTCAGTTATTTGTTGCATTGGAGATATAAAATTGTTTCCTTGGCAAATGTGATTTTTGAAAATTATAAGTCTATCTCTTTTGGAAAATTTTATTGATGATTTTAGGAGTCTTACCTCCCTAGGGAGTATTTTTATGTACTAACTTGTTTTATACAACCATAAGGTTGCAAAAAGTTACTAACCCTAGGTGCTAATATCTCACTAACTAGCCCCTAACTTTCCTCCAAAATTCAGCCACTAAGTCTCCTATCCAGGGCACACATTTTGGGCCACCTAGCACTAACATATAACCAATAATGTTTTTGATAATATACCTAGTTAGCTACAACCATAGGTATGCAATTTTCTGCAGAGAATTCAGACTTGTGACAACCCTAAACCATTGATCATTCCTAGCCTAAACCTAGCTATTTGCCAACCTAACTCACCTACTACCTAGCTAGTCAATACACCATCTTAAAGTAGCTTTAGTGTAACATTTATTGCTTATTTACTAACTTGTATGGTGTTGTATTTTAGGGAAAACAAGCTTAACTTACTAATGCATTTCTATACTTGGTTGGAAAAGCATATTTTCTTGTGTCTCGGGCAGGTACAGGTGCACTAACAACTATATATTTACTTGTTATCCATTTCCCTCTCTTCAATTACATTTTTCAAACAATTATTTCTTCCATCACTAGAACTTCTGGGGGAATTCTCCATTCACTTCCCTTTCTCCATCGCATTCCCCCTAGGGTTACTGGGATTGCCTCCCTAGAGTGACCTAGTCACCCTTGAAGTGCAGGACCTATATCGAGGTGAGATTGGGTGTAGGGTTCCTTAGTTTTAGAACTTTTGTTCATGTTTGGGTCAGTATTTTCCCAACCTACAACCTGTGCTATGAAATTTTGGCATCATTGTAGAGGAGGATTTTGACTACTCTCTCAAGCCCTAAATGAGACTTTTGGCAAGCCTCTTTTCCAAAGACTTCACCCCGAGATTTCCTAGCAAATCCACTCCAAGAACCTACCCATTTTTCTTTGACAAACCTTCTTCAAAGTTTGTCTAGCGACTCCACATTTAGGACGTTCCCTTTCCTTCTTGATAAGCTTTCCTTAAATATTGTCTGGCAACTCCACCTTTTCTGAACCCACCTTTCCATTACTTACCTTTCCCCTACTTCCCCCTTTCATACTTTTATGATCCTTGCTCTCCATAAGAGACCCCTTTAAGGTGTTCTTTTATTCAATGGGACTATGGAACCTTGGAATCAACCAAAACCCCGCCTCATGAAAGGAAATTTTACAGATTGAAAAGGAAAACGATGCTAATAAATCCACTAAATAGCTAATGAATCAAGTAAAAGTGTTATTGCAAGAATCTACCAAAGAATTGACACTCACAGATGAAGATATTATTAAAGAACATGCTTATGAAGAAAACCTTCCAAGAAGATCCTCATGAAGCTTATCACGTTGAAGATTCTAAGGAGGAATTTAATGAAGATGAAGTGATTTCACTTAACGAACTAGATGAGGACATACAAGCCACTATTCCTCCTACACATAAAGAATAAAACATTATGAGTTATGATTAACTGGACAGAGAAGTTTCATCTATTAACAAAATTGTTTTTGGAGAACATGGGGAAAATATTACTTTATTTAACTACACAGAGAAGAATTTTCATCTATTAACATAATTATTTTAGTGGAGAACCCGGGGAAGGGATTAGATTATTTATCTCCAAAGAGAGTCCATGGAGTCATAAAAAACCATGGAGAATGACCGGAAATCTTCTGAAGAAGAAGCAGGCATCATACAAGGTTATGCTCTCTAGATTGTCATTAAACGTCCCAATTTAGTACTCGTGCTTGGAGAATTGGTCAGGTTAGAAAGCAAGGCATGATCTCGATGCATTCTCGAATTTATGATCTCTTCATGTGCCAAGGCCAAATGCATCTGAAGTTGTACCATTTGGTGATGCATGGATGTCATTGCATTGGCACAAACATATATGGGATCTCTAACTCTTTCCTGAGATTCATACACAATGTTGATCATTGCATGTACTCCCTGGTGTCTAGGAAGGTCATGTTTCAGGAAGAATTTTACAATGTTCATTACATATAAATTCACACGTATAGCATTTGATATTCATAGAATAAATTGAATAACACCCACTAATATTTTCGAGAACAATATTTTATTTGTTAGAGTAACTAGAGTAGTAATATTTATTAATATATAGGACTAATCATTATTTATTAATAGATAGAAAATAGGAATCGATTAAAATTTAATATAAGGGATATGTGTAATTCCTTTTCTATTCAACATGGAATTGATACATAACATTTAAAAAAACAAAAAAAATTATATGTAGATGATAAATAAAGAGAGATTGCTTCTTGGATAGGTGCTTTCTAAGGCACACCCCCAAAATTTACTTTCTAAGATGCACATCCAAAATTTTCAGGGAACTGGGGGTTGGGGGCGACATATATATATCCAAGGGTTAGCTCGAGAAGTATTGTGCCACACGTGAGATATATCCTCCAATGATTGGTTGGGGAGGTAAGGTTTAGAATCTGTTTATCCCCTCGGTGTGAAGCTCTGTAATCAGAGCTGTCAATTCTGAAAAATCTCAAGCAATTTAAAAAAGGGTTGAGTTACACTCTATTATTGGTTGCTAGACAAGAGAAAAGTGTGATTTAGCTTTAGGAAACTTAAGTGAGAAGTGTCTAGTTTTTCTTCTTCATATTTCTTTTTAACTATGATTATATTAAAACATAAAAGGAATTCCCTTCTCATTAGGTTTTATATATTTTTACAGATGTGTTCAAAACCACTATAAAACACTTTGGTTCTGTAAAAAGATTTGATCACATTTCAAATTAAAAAGGTGATTGAATAGGAATTTATTCAAACATTTAGTACTCAATCAAAGTCACTACTATCTTATTGTTTTCACAATTCTTGAGGTTAGGATAGTGGAAGCACTAGACTTGAATGACTCCTAGAAACCCATGTACAATATGTAAAATATAAGATGACTAGAAAATGAGAAGAGCAAGAGGAGTAACCACAAGGATCAACCCTTGAAATGGTACATTTCCTATTTTTTTTACATGGAAACTTTGTTTGGTGTAACATTGTTGCTAAAAATACAATATTTAAATTATTAGAAATCAAAACCCATCATAAAATACCCATGTTTTGAGTTGAAACTTTTACAACGTATTTAGATTCAATGCAATACAAAAATAATGG
>ML802388.1:46823-58114 GCA_009831015.1 Picea engelmannii
CTATTTGTACTTATCATTGGCTTTCTAAAAAATCTTATGGACCTGTTGGTGGATGTTTTGAATCCACTTAATGAATCTAGTGGATTTTTTGGTCTCAGACTGAACATGGGAAGTGTCTGTCTATGTCGTTGCAATAGGTAGTGCAACATCAATGGGACCCAAGGGTTGGAATCCCATCCCCACTTGAAATGGGCTATGGTTGGTGGAGCTATGGAGAGCCCTATTGTAACTGTGTTGAACATAGGGGATACTCTCATCCCATGTATGTAGATGCTTAGATTTGTACATGTGTAGGATGTACACAATCATCTGATTGATGACCCTTGTTTCACTATCTATTTGGGGGTGGAAAGAAGTGGATTTAGTGAGCTTGGTGTCCAATAGTGACCAGAGAATCGACCAAAATGTGTTGAGGAACCTAATGTCCCGGTCAGAGATGATGGTATTTGGTATCCCAAAATGGACCCACACTCGTTTGAAGAAGAGATTGGCAGTATATGTTGTTGTGATATTATTCTTGCAGGCTATGAGGATGGCCATCTTCGAAAACTGATCAACGACCAAAAATACAAAATCATTTCCTTGTTTTGTGGATGGAATGCCATACATGTAATCCATCAAGATGGATTCCTAAGGCTTCTCAAGGGTAGGAAGAGGGGTGTATAAGCCTTTCTTCTTGATGGTTGGCTTGGAAATGGCACAGGTAGTGCAATATGTAATATACCTATTGACATCCTATCGATGTTTTGGCCAATAAAAATGTTTTTGTAGAACGACCATAGTTTTCCCCATGAAAAAATGTCCTTCCATCCGAATGTAGTGGGATTCCCAAATTATCTTTACATGCTCTTTCACAGGAAGAAAGAGATGTCCCAGATGGCACAAAAGTTCATCCTAAATGTGAAAATTTGTGACATTCACGCTTGTACACAAGAGCTGATAGGTTGTGGAAAATTCCAGATCTTTCTGATAAAGTTGGGGCCACTTAGATGCCTCATGTCCACAGGAATGGAGCACGGTAGTGAGTGAAGCCATGGGAGGTCGACTGAGGCAGTCAATGACATGATTTGTGCTTCCTGTCTTATACTTGATGTTGATATGGAACTATTGCATGTAGGTGGACCACTTCTGATGGTGATTGTTATGCAAATTCCCCTATGTATGTATGAACTGTGGAGACTTGTGATTAGTGTGGATAATCATCTCCTTTCCCATAATGTAATTTTTCCATTGACGATAGGATTGTATAATGGAATACATTTCCTTGTCATAGGTGGGGTATTTTTGGACAGTATCTGAGAGTGTCTCACTATGGTATGCCACCGGATGACCATATTGAGTGAGAACTACACCTACAACATAGTCATATGCATCAATATCAATCTTGAATGGTTGTTGTATATCGGGAAAGGAGAATACTAGAGATGAGCATAAGTGATGTTGTAGATTGTCAAATGCATGTTGTTATTCCTTCCCTCAAACAAAATTTTCCCTGCCACCGCCCTTGGTTACTTATATGAGGGCCCATGCAATATGTAATAATCCCAACATGAATCGTAAATCGAAGTTGGTCAGTCCCAAGAATGTCCAAAACGTAGTTAGTGTGGTTGGGGTTGTCCAGTCACAAATGAGTTGGAACTTAGCTGAATCAACATGTACCCCATTCTCCTCAACAATGTAGCCCAAGTATTGGACCTTATTCATGAAAAAGGAGCATTTTTTCAAGTTTTCATATAGCTTGTGTTTCCACAGAGTTATCAAAACCTGTTGAATATGCCATATGTGCTCCTCCCAAGTTCTATTGAAGATGAGGATTTCATCCAAATATACCACGAAAAAAGAGTTGGTGAAGGGTCTGAATACATCATCCATCAACCTCATGAAAGTGGTTGGTGCATTTGTTAAGAAAATGGGAACTACTAGCCATTTGAAGAGACCTTCTTTAGATTTGAAATTTGTCTTCCACACATCAGTTGGTTCGATGGGAACCTGGTGGTAGCCAGACTTTAGGTCAATCTTGCTGAAGAAATTGCCCCCCTTGAGTTGGTCAAGAAGGTCATCAATCCAGGGAATTGGGTACCAGTTTCAGACTGTGATTTTGTTTAATTCTCTATAATCAATGTAGATTTTTCATGTCCCATCCTTCTTATACATCAGTAAAATAGGGCTTCCGCAAGGGGAGAAGATGGTTCTAATGTTCCTCTTTTGAAGAAGATCTCTGATTTGATGCTTTTCGTCATTTTCCATTAGCGAGCGATGATAGACTGGTCCATTAGGTAGAGGTGCACTGGGAGTTAGATCAATTGGATGATTGACTTGGTAGTGCGTTGGTAGCTCCGTGGGTGAGGAGGATATGTCTATGTACTCTTTCACTATATTGTCCACTTTCTTCTACTATAAAGATATTATTTGTGTAGAGGTCATAGATGTGGTGGCGAACTTCTTCTTACTGTGAGCACGAATCACAAAGAATATGAACTTCTTGGTTTGTGAAATGACCTTACTGCATTTCTTGGCAAAGAGTAAAGAAATAGATGTAGGTGGCACTACATGTGGTATCATGTACAATTGTCTATCCAAAGTAATAATAACACTGCAGGGTCTAGACTGATACACAACATAACACTTCCACAAATATGGTTGTCATAAAATAACATCAAAAACTTCAAGGGGACCAATATCACACAATACCTCATCTTTGAAATTCTTGATGACGTAGGGAATCTGACATTGTTGGGTAACACAGAGATCTATTCCTTGGTGAAGCCAGTCGATGGTGTATGGATGTGGGTGCAGTGTTGTCGGCAGGTCCAGTCGCTTGATGACCTCTGCTGAGATCAACTTCTTCTGAATACTACTATCAATAGTGAAATGAAGTGGAGCCCCCTTTACTCACATATGTGAGTGAAAGAGGTGTTCCCCTTCCTATGGTTCTTTTGGTTCACTTGGATGGACTTTGGTGGTAGCAACAGTTGAACTGGGTTCAACATCAATAGTCCACTTCTCTCCTTTTGGATTTGATTCAGAATCAGAATCGGCCTCTGACTTGGAATCCTTCAGCTCAGCCACGAGTGACTTCTTGGAGTGGCATTATTTAGTATCATTCTAAGGGATTTTATGGTATTCACACCATTTTCCTATGTCCTTATTCATATTCTCATTTCCCTTCTTGTGTTGTGGCTTGGAATGGTTGTCCTAAGAGTGTCCATCGTTTCTCCATCCCTTTTTGTGTGGGTTGGGGAAGCATTTTCCATGCTTCGACTGTGAGGAGTTGTTGGCCCTTGACCAAGTTTTGGGATATTCTTGGTCAAGTTTGACCATTTTTGGACTTCAACAGCCTGTACAAGGTAGAGCGCAAGATGAAGCAGAGATCATGGGATCTCGACCCGTTTTTGGGTCCTTTTAGGGTTTTGGGATTATGTAATGGGAATGGGATGTCGACCCATGGGTTTACCCATGCCCAAGCCCACTTTTGTAATGTATAAATAGATACCTAGGCCATTTAGGAGATATAGAAGGGAAAAATAATCTGTGTGATGTTGTGCTAAGTGAAATTATGGCTTGTAATTGCTTTGTGCATACTGTGAGAGGCTTGCAGAGCTGAGTGCAAGTGATTATGACAGATTGTGAAAGGCTTTCTGTTGTACGCAAGGAAGAAGGATCTAGTGAGCTGTGCAGATCTTCTATCCTATGCAGAGTAGTGTTTTTGAGGCTCTATGCATGTAACCTATTGAAGAAGCTAATAAAGAAGAATAGTTGGTGGACGTAGCCACAGGGTGGGGGTGAACCATGTAAATACTATGTTATACTACTCTGTGCGATGTTCTGATGTATTTATGTGTTATTTTCTAAGTTCTTTGATATGATTAGATAGATCTATTTATGTTTTGTTCTTATGATGAATCTGGATGCTAGATATGATATAGATGGATGTGATTAGTTCTTGAATCTTCTAGATCTTATCCATTTGGTTATGCTAAGTGCCTGAATATGTTAGATCTAGGTGAATGTTGCGATGCTCTGTTTTATCTAGGGAGTAGACATTGGGTAAATAATGATGAAATTACAGTGCTAAGTAATCTATTAAGTATTATAATCATAGATTTGTGTCCCAGCTAAGGTTGCAGACACCTAAGTCCTACAACCACCCCTACCTCTACCTCAAGTGAGACTTCATCTGCTTTACAGGTGTTGCTGAAAGGGTCGGTAGTTAGGGTTTTGTTGGTGTGTTGTTGTAGTATTGAACCCTGGGTCTTCTCCCGTGCCAACAAATGGTTCTATTGTCGGGACTTGAAACTGTGATTTTTGGGAACTAAGGAAGAAGAATCTTTGTGAAAATATCTTACCTAAAATTGTGAAATATCTGTGCGTAGATTTGTTGCCATAGTGCGCAATATTCTACATGATTTATAAAGATCTGTGCTAAATAAAGAAGTCTAATCTGAAGAAAAGAGGTGAGATCTAGAATCTCTGTGCTCTGAGAAAGGTAAGAATAGTGAAAAAGTTCTAGATCTGAAAACTTTGTGCTCTATAGAAGTAAGATTAGTGGAAAATTTTGTTTCAAAAGTATGGATCTAGGTGTATTTGATAGATTCTATCCTATCTTGAAAACTAGGGTATTAATAGATGAAAGAAGATTTGATATGAGTAGATTTGATATGAATAATGAAAAATATGTTATACCTATGCATAAAAAAAATGTTTGGACTAATAAGTGTATGGAGGATCCTAGAAAGAATGTTTTGCAGGTAAGCCACTATGATGTCAATGCGTAGTATAGGAAAGGCTGGGGATCATTTAAAAGAAAAAGAAGGTTAACCCTCTGTTATAATTGCAGAAGACCCAGACATATTGCTAAGGAATGCCCTGGTAGAAAAGCTAGTTGTCTTTGTTGTAAAGCTATGGACCATGAAGTATTGGATTTCCCTAGACTGATTGCTAAGGTTGAAAGAATCAATATGAACCAAGAAAACCCTAAGGAATATATAGAAACCAATATTATGACATAATCCAAGGAAGGATCAGAGAAAATACTTCTACAGATAAGAGAAACCCTGAATGACCACCAACATGTCAACTTATCAGAGATATTAAAAGAAAAGGAATGGCTTGAAGAAAAAATAGGAGACTTCTACGTTGATTGTGTTCTGGATGAGGGAACAAAGGGGAATATTATGAATGAAAGAACTTGGGAAATTTTAGGAAATCCTGCTATGATTCCCTCATTGGGAGGAATAGGATTATTCAGAGGAAAATTGATAACCGTCTATGGGAGACTTACCAAGATATCTATGAATGCCAATGGAACTTCAACAGAGGAGGATTTTGAGATTATTAAACTTACTGAGAACAACGCCCCATTTACCATGTTACTAGGAAATCCTTGGATTGAAAGAGATCATACCAGAAGAAAAGAAGAAAAATAAATTTTAGAATTAAAAGAATTTATGACTAGAAGGATCACACACTTGATTGAAGAACAGAAAAATAAATCACAACCATTTAACAACAGTGGCATAGATGTCGAAGTTGCAAGAACACTAGAGGACCCACAAAAGACTGAAGCATCTATCCCAGATAAAGAAAGGATATTACCCTTGAAAGAATCTAAACAACGCGAAGTAACCATGCCAAAAGAAGCTAAGGATCAGAACAGAAAAAGGAATACTGAGACAAAAATCAATGGAAAGAAGGCTAGAAAGATAAGTAAAAAGAAAGCTAAGATTGACAAGTTGCAGAATATTCTAGACGGAACCTCGCAGAAGGAAAAATTGCAAAATTGGAACTTTGTCAGGATATCAGAACAACGACACATGGAACTTCACCATGATGAAGAAATATAGCTATTGGGGACATTATAACCATTAGATCAATGCTTCGAATGGATAGAAATCCATTTATGGCCAGCCATCTTGCCATCCGACTATTGGGACCGTGCCATAATGGACAAAACCGAGTTAGTGAATTCTTCATACCCGTTGCAAGAGACCCATTTCCGAGTTACCTCTTTATCCCACCACGCCATGCAACAAGAACACTTTTTCCAATTGAGAATTTGAACTTGCAGACTAAGTTGAGTTTATACAGTGATCATCGTGCTTTTTCTCTCTATCTCGTTACTATGTCTAAGATACCCCCCAAACCCGAGATTGTTAAGCCCCAGCATGTATGTTAGACAAGTTGAGTGTCGCAGAGAATGTTGTTGAGGAATTTTTGATCGACCTCATGACTGATAGAGTCATGTCAATGTCCACAGGTATACACGCATCATCTATGAGAGGACTTCCAGCCTCTCCGTCCACTACTCGTGGAGTCAGACCATCCCAACCAACCGATGAAAAGTGAACCAAGAACATGGATGATCTAGTGAATGCTAAATTGATCCCGACCATCCTACCCACCTATCTACCACCTCTGAGTGGTGCAATAAATCAGGACAGTGTGCCCAGAGAGTTTGACTACACTTTGGTCACTATGTACCTCCCTAAGGGGATACACGTAGTTCAAGCAAACTAGGATAATATTGCAGTGTTGAAGTTTAGCGACTTCAACCTGGGAGATTAAAAATCCTATAACATGATTTCCCCACATAAGTACCTCACCAGAACCAAGGGGAAAAATTTGAAGATAATCCCCCAGTCATGGATTATGAACCTTTCACAGTCCACATTGCTCAACGTCATGAATATTCCTCACTTAGGACGACACTGGGAGGTAAATTCATGCGTCAAGATGCTTCTCTCTTGTTACCATAGAGTTTATTTGTGGTTAAACCACTACATAATAGTTGATCCAACATTGGTCCATCGGATCACAGGATTAAGGTGAAAGGACCTGATCCTCAAGAGTTTTACCCCAGAAAAGCTATGGATCGCGCTCTAACATAGCGGATCGAGGACACTTATGGTGATATCGAGAAGGGAATGCGAGGATACAAGGTATCTTCTATCCAGAGTGGTGTAATGAACCTCGCTTGTCAGTTGATCACAGGAAAATTAGTACGGAAGAACCAACCTACCCAAGTCACCAGTTTTGTAGTCGACCTAGCTGGGAAGTGCGTAGAAGGACTTTAGATAAACTGGGCAAAGTACCTAGTGAACCAATTAGAACTTTACTATAGACAAGCCCAGGATCATGGGTATGAATTTCATTTTAGTTGGCTATTGATCCTGATCTCTTTTATTACATGGGAGATGCTAAAAGGTGCAACCTTCCTAGACATCGAGCTTTTCAAACCATTGGTCACAAAGTTTAGTACATTGTGGTACTCAAGCGATATGAATAAATAGTGGAAGTCCAATGTTGTTTTTCATACCTATTACAACCAACTGAAGACAACCATATACTCTACGCCTCGCATCACTCCGAATACTTTACACCGGTTCAGGCCCTTGATGAAGTTCAATGCAAACCAACATTTTATTTACATCAGAGCGTCTGTTGACGAACATAAGAAAAAACTCCAATATTACTATAAGATAACAGAGGATGACTTGGAGGGGATCACCAAGGACTGGTCAGTAGACCTCCTCATTCTAGAAGACCCTGTGAAGATATCCGACATCAACAGCCCAAAAACTATACAGCATACACCCGGAACTAGAAAGACAAAGAAGACTGAAGAGGTTTAGGATTTAGAAAGTGCATCCATGAAGACTGATTCCATCTCACCAAAGAAAGGAGGTGATGGTGAAGAGTTGAATGACAAAGAGGTCAAATAGCAACAGGGTGACGAGGCTGATCCACTAAAAAAGAGGAAAGGTTCACCTCTGAAACCTTCCTCCTGGAAGAAATCAAAGGCCACCATGACCAAGATGCAGACCGTTCTTACCTCTGATGACTTCAACTTCCTCGTAGCAACCCTGAACGATGCTTCACTGGAAATAACAGAGAAATAAGAAGAAAATCAAGAGGCAATGTATGATCTCATTGAGACTGAACTCCGAGGAGTACAATAGGCCCTACAGTCTCACCGCACAATCTCCATTGCACCGACAAAACCATAATTGGGAGATGAGCCAGCTCAAATCCACCACCTAGATGATACAATCGAAGCTCATCGTCGATGAGCACAAAAAGACACAGAACAAGCCACCTAGGATTTGGCTCAAGTACAGGGAGTTCTTGTAGAGAAATGCAGTGCTGTAAAATGGGAAAAGCTTTCTCTCGAAGTGAAGTTTGATGAAGAAAAAGAAAAACTACAACAGGAAAAGGAACATTTGCTCGCAGAGCAACTCGAAGTAAAGGAAATGGTCAAAACATCACTTCACTCAGTGATAGTCATATAAGTACATGCATAAGAGAGAGTTCCACAACAAGTAGTGCAACTTGAAGAAGTGATCCAACAATTATAGCAACGCATCGCAGATTTGGAACTACACGCAGTACCTTAGAACCCACAAGATGTAAGAGACCTGATCCATATTTTATGAGCAGAACGAAATGACTACAAATTATTAACAGATGCTTAACATAGAACAACAGAGATAGAGTAAAACTAGTTTTCTATTCAATAAGGAAATAAGCTGAAACTGTAAAATGCAGCGGAAAATAAACTCACTGGAATGGTGGTGGCTTATCTCTGAGAAGATATGTGACGGCTGTGCTCATTCACAAGAAGATGATTACAATTAGGCTTTGAAGGCATTTTTACAATAAACATAGGTTTCAAAAACCCTAAACATCCAAAAATCTAACCCTAGGAGATGAAATGCCAAAAGTCATGTGGGCCCCATTTGGGTAAGTTAGTACATCAACTTCCCGAGGTCGTAACTTTTGCATACGATCTCCATTTTAGGCATACGATAGCCCATTGGAAAGATCTATCTGAGGACTACAGAATTTGCTGAAATTTTCATGATGAATTTTTTTGATTGCAACATACTAAAAAAAAACATCGTTTAGGGCCTCAAAACGGCTCCAGAAGTTCAGGACCCAAAAAACTACTAAAAATAGTAATTTACCAAAATTGTCAGAAAGTTGTTTTGAGCCCGTTGGAATAGGTGGGTGGCCATTGATATCCACTTGGATCAAGATAGAAGAGAAGAAATCACCCAGACCATAGTTGAATGACTCAAGGCTCTTACCCTAGAATGTAAGAGCTCACTGATAGCAGTGGCCTGACATATGAGTGACTCACTAAGAGTCCAGAATTAAGAGCACTAGATTCGCAGCTCCAAGAGGTGAAGTGTCAAGCCTAAAAGATACAGGCGTAGTTGAAGCCCTTTTCAGCTTTGGAAAGAATGAAGAGATCCCAAGAAGATCAGACCACCCATCAACAAATCCACACTATCTAGAGCAGAGTTATGGAGGTAACTCAGAGGCTCCAACCTGTACAATATCAGGCCTATTAGTTGTTTACAGAGGTAGAAGGCCAAGGAATAGAATTAGAGAAGGTTGGCACTACAACTAAAAAATGTCTAGAGGGACCTATAAACGATGCATTCATTCAAGAATTCATTGAACAGGAGGTTGTAGAATAGCAGCAGGTCAAAGAAGCTCAAGGCGTTTGAAGCAGAACTAGTCAGACTAGAGTGACTCGGGACGAGTCACAGGTGAGTGTTGGGGGCCTGTTGGCCCTTGACCAAGTTTTGGGAGATTCTTGGTCAAGTTTGACCATTTTTGGACTTCAAAATCCTATCCAATGCAGAGCACAAGATGAAGCAGAGATCACGGGATCTCAACCCCTTTTTGGGTCCTTTTATGGTTTTGCGATTATGTAATGGGAATGTAATGTCGGCCCATGGGTTTACCCATGCCCAGGCCCACTTTTGTAATGAATAAATAGATACCTAGGCCATTTAGGAGATATATAAGGAAAAAGACATATGTGTGATGTTGTTCTAAGTGCAAGTCTGGCTTGTAATTTCTTTGTGCATATTGTGAGAGGCTTGCAGAGTTGAGTGAAAGTAGTTGTGATAGATTGTGAAGGGTTTTGTGATGTACGCAAGGAAGAAGGATCTAGCGAGATGCACAAATCTTCTGTCCTATGTGGAGTAGGGTTTTTGAGGCTTTGTGCATGTAACCTATTGAAGAAGCTAATAAAGAAGAGTAGTTGGTGGATGTAGCCCCAGGGTGGGGGTGAACCGCGTAAATACTATGTTATGTTGATATGTGCGATGTTCTGATGTATTTATGTGTTATTTGCTAAGTTCTTTGAGATGATTAGATAGATCTATTTATGATTTGTGCTTATGATGAATCTAGATGTTAGATATGATATAGATGGATGTGCTTAGTGCTTGAATCTGCTAGATCCGATCCATTTGGTTATGCTAAGTGTTTGAATATGTTATATCTGGGTGAATGCTATGATGCTTTGTTTTATCTGCAGAGTAGACATTGGGTAAATAATGATGAACTGACAGTGCTAAGTGATCTATTAAGTATTATAATCACAGATCTGTGTCCTAGCTAAGGTTGCAGATAGTTGATTCTTGCAACCACCCCTGCCTCTACCTCAAGTGAGACTTCATCTGCTTTGCAGGTGTTGTCGAAAGGGCTGGTAGTTAGGATTTTGTTGGTGCATTGTTGTAGCATTGAACCCTGGGTCTGTCCCTGTGCCAACATGAGTTTGTAGATCCAAACTCTCACCTCTTATGCTTAAAATCTCACAAATCTATAAGTCATACCCAATGAGGCGATGTCCAAAAACTCCATTTCTGTTTGAATGTATCTATGCAAACAATTGTGGTATTTGAGCACCAGATGTCGCTTAGAGTCTTTGATACCAAATTTGGTGCATAGGGTATGGAAAATATTGGTGAATGTTGGTTTGTTATTCTACTTTATCATTTATCTACTCTGATCTTACCTTATTTTCATAGATTTACCCAGGTTAAGATTTAACAAGTTTCCAACAAAATCCCTCTAAAACTATTGACTCCCTGGTAAAACAGAAGGCAATGCAACACAGAGGGTGTACTGTGTAGTCTCACCTGAGATAGCTCTATGTGTGGCTGCAATACTCAGGTGCTTGTAGCCTGGGAATGAGTGGAGATTTGTGATTCTACCTTGTGATCTTTATTTACTTAGTCCAACCTCTTGATTAAAATACTCATTCTTATTCATGCATGTAGAGTATCAGATCTAACTATTTTCTTCATTCATTCATCTAACATTCAATACTTAACAACAATAGATATGCATACATTGAATCACATAACATAAGTTTTACCATGGTCACCCCCTCTTGGGCTATGTACACAAAGATCTGGTACTCAAGATTTGTATTATGTCTCAACAACATGTCACGCCATTTATTGTCTTGGATATTACAATCTCAATAAGCT
>ML802388.1:114496-149522 GCA_009831015.1 Picea engelmannii
AAATAAACTTCTCCCAAAAAGGATAGGGGGTCTCATCATGAGCCAACCTAACACGATCATAAGATATTAACATAAGTGACATTCCCACTATGGCTACCACACCAGAGCAATGGCCTTTGTCATTTAGTGTCAAAGGACAAGAGGTCTCATCACGAGTCGGCTTGTTCACTTTGTTACGATCTAGTGAGTGGAATTATTGTTATATGGCCATGAAACTAGGATACTGTCCTTTTCAGGAAAAGAATATTCAAACTATTTATTGAGGATACTAGCTCATCTATGGGTTAAGAGGCAACCCTATCTATGGTATTAAAGTTTATATTAAATACACTAAGTTTTTTATTGTGTTCATAGACTTCCTTCCTTAAAAAAAGAGGCTATCATTCCTATTTATATTCAACACAAGGGAAAGTAACAAAGTTATGACATGTGGCATGTTTATAAAATGTGAACAAATTAGACTACTCGGAATATTATTCTTTAACATATTTGAATATTGGTATTTGAACTTGTACTTCACACAAAAGGTGTGATTATCATTCATGATTAACATTAAAGTTCTTTAAAAGTTATTAATGGTCATTCTCTGGGTGGCGACGACATAATAATTACCCCCCACTTGATTGATCGCCATCATTACGTTCACACATATCAATGGTCGAGGTCGACCTTTTCATTTATCAGGGGGAGGATATTTCACACGATTATCTATAGACCATAATGATTACAATTAGTGGAAAATTTCATATTTCTATATATTGTTATCGCACTGTTTGTAGTTAGGGTAAAAGATAAATGAAAGGATGTCAAACTGGTGTAACTGAACCAATCCAACCACTGCCACATCAATGGGAAGGTTCTTTCTGTTTAGGGAGGTAAGGCCTAGGGGAGACATCCCTGTTAACCTAGGGTTTTGAGAAGAAAAAAAGGTTTAGCAAGGCTAAGTGATAATAATACCCCTCACAAGTCCCCACCTAATTAGAAATTCCTGGTTGAATAGCCAATAAATACGAATGATAGCCGGAAGTAGTAACCAATGAGAGTACCTACCCGAGACAAAGCAACAATGAAACTACATGTGCAAGCTTGCTTACTGGTTAGTACTTCATATAATAAATGAATTTTCTAATAATAATCAATTGATAAACGATATTATTGTTGAAGCAAATCAAATTTGTACAATGGAAATGATTACAATATATGTCACTTCACAATAAATGATAATGAAGCTTCAGAAGAAACAATGGCAATTTATCATCAATGTAATAATACTTGAAGCAACACTTTAGCTAATCATTCAATTGATTTTAAAGACAATAAATGTTGAAAAGAATATGTTTGTAGCACAAGTAAAAGGGAGCAAAAATAGGGTTATAATATTAGTCTAGGCTAGGGTTAGAAAGGTTAGTAAGATATTGCTCAAAATGTTTATAAGTTGTTTGTGATCAAAGTACTCATTACAATGGAGGTCTTAGAACAGTGCGCTACTAGGGAAAATGGAGTCAAAAGAGGATGCAAAGTTTGAAGGACTAAATGATAATTAAAAAGCTAAAGACAAGAGGGTTGGATGTTGAGGTGTTGCTATAGCAAGGCCTCAACTATGAAACCTGATGCAGACCCCCCTTCTCTCCTAAGGGTTGTGTGAGTTCTCGGTCTAGGATCGATCAAGAAACTAAGTCATATCGACTCTTTGGGTCTTTTCTAGACCCCAAAACAATTTACACATGCCCTTTTTCCCATGGCACAGGTCGTATAAGATCCGCAGGCCCTCTCCTAAGCATTGTTTAAACCTCAACACCAAACAGGCACTATCTCTTCTCTGGCTAATCCCTTTCCTTTACGTGACCATGGATGTGACCACTCACCTAATCAAAAGGTGCATCGCAACTTCGTTTGTCAAGTCTTTGCAGGTGAGTCACCTTGATTCTCCCGACCTCCGAAATCCTGAACACCGAGTTAGAGCCTAGCTTGCACTAGCTTCTCCCTCAACCTTCAGTAATGTGACCCCTCGCTATGACCTGGAGCCAACCTTCAGAGAGCTTCAGAATTTCATGATTCACATCTCCTGGACACTTGCTTATGCATCCTTATGATACCCAAAGTTTCAAACTCCAAGCTCTTGTTGCTTCAGATCGATGGCCCATGATCCCCATGATTCGATGGTCCTGCTTCCCCCTTCACATATCGGGACTTCATGTTTCACAAAGTTGGAGGATTGTTCGCCTCCCTTCTCCTGATCCCCAATTTCCTGACATACACTCACGTCAGATCGACGGTCTACAACTCCCCGTGATCCAACGGTCTAGATTTCCTTCATGAAATCAGAATTTTGTGTTTCACGACTTTGGAATTTGGCTTCCTTCTTCCTCTCGACTCTCAATTTCTGAGTTCCAAAAATATTCTCATGTCAAATCAATGGTCCTCAACTCTCCATGATCCGATGTTCCATATGGCCTTGTGATTTTGGATTTCGCAAGTTTTCACAACTCCTACCTCTAGTTCTCCCGATTGCGAATCAATGAAACACAAATCTCTCGCCATGTGTCCTATGGATGATGGATGGTTCCAATATGCTTCAAAAATTCATGAATCTTCCTCTCCTATCCACTTTCAAAGGGTTAAGGTGTGTACACCTTTCCTGGATCCAACGATTATTGATCTTTCATTCTCAGATCTAATGACTGAGATCTATTTCTCATGTGCTCATTCCTCCTCTGTCTGGACATAGATATAATGGCATAGCTTCTTATCTACAACCAATCATATAGTTTCTGTCTCTCCTCCTCCTGAGATTCTACCTTCTCTTGACTTAGAATATTTTGTCAGTGTTCAAAAGGTCTCGACCTTTTAACTTCGCCCCATGAACCTGAATCCTTTGGATCTCTCTTACGCTTCTTAAAGCATTATCTCTTTTGATATTACAAACTCAGGACAAGTCCAACCCCTATGCGTTTTTTACATTATTCTTCCTGAGCTTGATATTATCGAATATTTTCAATCTCCCATGCACACCTTGCATTCTTGATATTTCATCAACCTCAAAATCTGAAGGATTTCTTGAACAAGAAGTACTTCTCTCCCTTCTCACTTTTTTTTTTCTCGATGCACCCCTTGAAGAGATATTCTTCACAGAACATTCAACAACTCTATTTCTCCCGAACTTGACATGGATTTCTTCTGTGCACACTTGCAGTGGCTCAATTCCCACTTGGAAGAGCTCTATAGAGTTCTTAGTAACTCTGCTTCTTTGTGCTTCTCTCACACAACTCCTCCTCAAAGGTATTTAGTAACTTGGAGGTTCCTCTTGAATTTATGATCACTCTGGTGTGTCGTCCTGACACATTCTTCCCTGGCTCTGCATAGTTCAGATGTGAACTCCTTGCACTGGCTACATAACCTGCAATGTTATGTTGTGTACTCCTTGTACAGCCTAAATAACCCAGAATGATATATTCAAACTCAAACATAGATAGATAAATCTATCTTCCTACTATAAATGAAACTTATCATACATATACAACATGCATTCATGAAATACATAAACACATGAACAACAATATGTAGGAAAAAATGATTTTATATTATATTTTTGTATCTATACAGATGATTACAAAAAATGGACTGCAACAGAGTCCTAGTTCTCTCAAGCTCTCTCTCTCAGAACTTCTAAGACCTTCTAAGGCTTATCTATCCTTCTCCCCTCTCTACTAATTACAAAATAGGGCTCTCAGAGATTAATTCTCTCTACCACCTTAGTGCCATTGTTGTCTCAGTTACGACACCATACTTCCTACGGCTACATTCTATAAATGAAAATTATAGACCTCACTATGATCTGGGCTTGCTACAGGTAACCATTTAATGAAACCCTATACACTACCCATACAAAGGCATGGCCTGGCATTTACAACCTTACAACACAAAAATCCATATAGGATCATTTCAAATTTAAATATGGGAGGGTCAATGCCTCTCCCTTTCTCTATTACATGTCTGTGTGTTGGTGTGTTGGCACATTTGGTGAGGTGGAGTGATGCTCCCACATCATACTCCACTACTAGGAAAAAAATTATCTCCTGTTCATGAGCTCCTCTTCTCCAGTGTTGAAATTCTCCTGGATCCTAAACTCTCTTCTAGAGAAGTCCTCTTGCTCCTCTCTAGTTGTGTTACTGTTGCTTTTGCATATTCTTCTTCTTCTTCCCTACTGCTATGGCAGGCTCTCTTCTGCTCAACTCTCATTTGTTGACTTCTTATTTTGTTAACTTCAACATCAGCTTTCTTATATCCTCTATCACCCTATCCAAATTCTCCAATGGTTGGCTCTTCTTATGCAGTCTTCTCTGCTACAATTCTTACTTATCAGTGGGTAGATCATCATGATCCCCCATGTCATTTTATTTTTCTATGGCATTAGATTTCAAATCTGTTGCAGACTCTAGTTCTACAGTATTATATCCGAGGTTTTTCTCAGATTCTTCCTTCTCTGACATATTGTCTTCTTCTGTTAGCTCCTCTTGTGTTGGTTCAAGTCCAACATCCTCCAACTGCTCCTCTGGCTGGTATGCTCCTCCATATGTCTCCAATTTATCCTGTTGGATGTGCAAGCTTTTCACCATGACCCTTCTCTCTAGGGCTTCCAATTCCTCATACATATCAGGAAGGTCTATGGTGTCTTCTTCTCTTTCTGTTGCAGGCTCCAGTGTTGCAATCATCTCTATTTCAGCTTCCTGGTTGAAAATTTTGAGCCATTCTTCTGAATGTTCCTCTCCTTCTACTGGGGTAGAAATCAGTGTCTTCTCCATTTCTTCCTCTTCTATTTGGGGAACTTCTGATATCTTCTCCTTCATCATGAAAGTCACCGTTGGCTTTCCTTCTTCTGTTGTTGCATCTACAACACATGCTCTGGCCTCAACTGGGCTATCTGGTAGGAATACCCAAATTCTCCCAATGATCAAAATGCTCCTTTGATCCTCCTCCTATATGGTCAGAGTATTCAACTTCTCATCATCTTCATTCACATGGCCTACAAACCCACATAGATCTTTATCCATCAAAACTCCTTGTTGACCTGAACTCATTTCTGAGCTCCTGATACTTTCAGATAGTCTCATTTCCTTCCCCTTGCCCACTTGGTAGCCTATGAGATCATCCAACCCCATCTCATTGCCCACCTAACAACTTGAACTTTCAACACTTCTCCCCTGGTAGTATACGATACCTATATCTGATCTCTTTCCATTTACCACCTGGAAACTTGAAAGCCCATTTCTTCCCACTTGGCAGTTTATGAGATCTTATGCTAATCTCATATCATTTCCCACCTAACAATATGAATTTCCACTGCTTTCCTCATGACATTCTATGAGATCCTCCAATGATCTCATTTCATTTCCCACCTGGAAATATGAAAATCTAGCTCTACTCTCTTGGTAGTTTGTGAGATCTTTATTTGATCTCACCTCCTCCTTATCATTGAAGTCCCCTCCAGCTTCTGGCTCACATATGTTAATCACTTCCTCTTCATATATGAGGATTTTGACATACCTTAGCCACCTCTTTAACAGTTGTTGTTGTCCTCTGGCCAACAATCTCTTGACTGGCCACTTCACCTTCTTCTTCATGGGCCACTCATACACCCAATGCGCTTTTGCATCCTACTGCATTTTAAATGCAATATTCTCCATTCTTGCTCTTATCTCATTGAGCTCCAGATCCATCTCTGGATTTCTTTTATGTTTGCAGACTTCTCTTTGACCATGATCATGTCCTTCAGTAACCATTTCCACCTTCTACCTTCCCTCCTGGTAAGCTTACAGATCACTCTACATCCAAGAGAATCTCCATCTCCTCTTACAACTCACCTGGATGTTTAAATTTTTTGTTGTTGCTCACATGCAACAACCTTCTCATAGAGCATCAATACCCTGCTTCCTTCACCTACTGTATACAAGAGAACTTTAACTTATGATACCACTTGATGTTATCAAATTGTCTCATTTTACTGTCTCCCTCTTGTTTTCTATCTGAAAACATAATTTAATCTTCTCATCTTTCTCTTTCGCCTGAAATCTACAGACGAAGATTTTTCTCTGATACCACTTGATGTATACCCCCCTTCTCTCCTAAAGGTTGCATGACCTCATGGTCTAGGATCAATCAAGAAACTGAGTCGAATCTAATATTTGGGTCTCTTCTAGACCCCAAAACCATTTACATAGGCCCTTTTTCCTATGGCACAGGTCGTATGACACCCATGGGCCCTCTCCTGAGCATTGTTCAAACCTCAACGCTAAACAAGCACTAGCTCTTCTCTAGCTAATCCATTTCCTTTACGTGACCATGGCTGTGACCACTCGCCTAATCAAAAGGTGCATCGCGACTTCGCGTGTTGGGTATTTAGAGGTGAATTACCTTGACTCTCCCAACCTTCGAAATCTCGAACTCCAAGTTAGAGCCTAGCTTGCACTAGATCCTCCCTCAACCTTCACTAATGTGACCCCTCTCTATGAACTAGGGCCAACCTTCTGAGCGCTTTGATATTTTGTGCTTCGCATCTCCTGAAATATTTCTTGCTCATCCTTTCAATACCCAAAGTTTTGAACTCCGAGCTCCGCTTGTGTCAGATCAACGACGCACAATCCCCATGATATGACACTCCTGCTTCCCCCTTCATGTATCCGGACTTCGTGTTTCATGAATTTGGAGGATCATTCACCTCGCTTCTCTCGATCCCTGATTTCCCGACATCCACTTATGTCAGATTGACGGTCTACGACTCCCTACAATCCAATGGTCCATATTTCCTTCGCGAACTTGGAATTTCACATTTCATGAATTTGGAAGTTGTCTTCCATCTTCCTCCCGACTCTTGATTGCCGAGTTCCTGAAATATTATTGTGTCATATCAATGGTCCTCAACTTTCTGTGATCCGACGTTCCATATGGCCTCGTGATTTCAGATTTCATGAGTTTTCACAACTCCTACCTCTGGTTCTTCCAATTGTGAATCAAAGAAACATAGATCTCTCACCATGTGTCCTATGGATGATGGAAGGTTATGATAGGCTTCGAAACTTCATGAATATGCCTCTCCTGTGCACTTTCAAATGTTTCAAGTGCATGCACCTTTCCTAGATCCAACGACTGTTGATCCTTTGTGCTCAAATCTGATGGTTGCGATCTGGTTCTCCTGCACTTATTCCTCCTTTTCCTAGATGTAGATCTAATGGTCCAACTTATTCTCTACAACCAATCATATGGTTGTTTTCACTCCTCCTCCTCCTGAGCTTCTACCTTCTCCCGACTTAGAATATTTTGTCAGTTTTCAAAAGGTCTTGGCCTTTGAACTTCCTCCCATGAACCCGACTCCTTTGGGTATCGCTTACGATTCTGAAATCATTATCTCTTCTGATATTATGGACTCCAGACAAGTATGACTCCTATGCACATTTTACATTATTCCTCATGAGCATGATCTTCTCGAAGATTTTCGATCTCCCACACACACCTTGTGTTCTCAAGATTTCGTCAACCTCAAAATCCAAATGATTTATTGAACAAGAAGTACTTCTCTACCTCCTTGCATTCTTTTTCTCGATGCACCCCTTGCAGATATCTTCTTCATAGAAAATTCAACAACTATGTTTCTCCCGAACTCGACACATAGTTCTTCTGTGTGCACTTGCACCGGCTCAATGCCCACCTGACAGAGCTCTACATTGTTCTCAGTAACTCTGCTTCTCTGTGCTTCTCTCGCACAGTTCCTCCTCCAAGGTATTTAGTAACCTGGAGGTTCCTCTTGAATTTATGATCACTCTGGTGTACCCTCCTGACACGTTCTTCCCTGACTTTGTAGAGTTCAGATGTACACTCCTTGCACTGGCTACATAACCTCCAATGTTCTATTCTGTACTCCTTCCATAGCCTAAAGAACTTAGAATGAGATATTCAAACTCAAACAGAGATAGATAAATCTATCTTCCTACTGTAAATGAAACTTATCATACATCTACAACATTCATTCATCAAATACATAAACACATGAACAACAATATGCAGGAAAAACTGTTTTTCTATTATATCTATGTATATAAATAGATGATTACAAAAACTGGATTGCAACAGAGTCCTAGTTCTCTCAGTCTCTCTCTCTCTCAGAACTTCTAAGACCTCCTAAGGCCTCTCTATCTTTCTCTCCTCTCTTATAATTACAAAAGAGGGATCTCCAAGCTTAATCCTCTCTACCTCCTTAGTGCCATCGATGTCTCAGTTACAACACCATACTTCCTATGACTACATTATATAAATGAAAAGTCGAGACCTGACTATGATCTGGGCCTGCTACAGGTAACCATTTAAGGCAACTCTATACACTACCTATATAAAGGCATGGCCTGACATTTATAGCCTTACAACACAAAAATATGTATAGGAGTATTTCAAATTTAAAAATGGGAGGGTCGGCACTTGTCCCTTTCTCCATTACGCATCTACGTGTTGGCGCGCTAGCGCATTTTCTAAGGTGGAGTGATGATCCTGCATCAAAAACCTAGGGGAGAAAGGCTAACTAAGGTGCAGAAACACTAGGCCCTAATGCTTTCTCCTCCTTCTTTAACTTATTGGGAAGTTGAAATCGATTAGCTCAAACAAGAAATTACAAGTCTAAAGACAAGAGAGTTAAGAGGTGAAGTGTTTCTATGGCAAGGCTTCATCCAGCAAACCCTAGGGAAAAATGACTCATCAAGGTGTAGAAACCCTAGGTCTTGATGTTTTTTCCTCCTTCTTAGCTCAAAGATAAGGAAACAATGGCTATCTAGAAGAGTAAGACTAGAGTGATGCAATGACAAGGCTCAGTCACTCTATAGGAAATCAAAATGACTCTTAGCTTCGTAGGGACATGAGACAAGGACCTATTAGCATGTGCTTCTCACCTAGGGTTTTAATGCAGAAAATTATAATAACAAATGAAAGAAAATAAAATTATAACCATTCAATCAAGAAGTGTTGCAGAAATTCACTTATATAAATCATTCATTCAAGTAGCAAACCCTAGTTGTAAACCTTCCACCAAGAATAAATGCCAAAATAGTCCAAAAATGTCTTCCTTCAACAAGGTTGCCTCACAATTTCATCCAAAACCCTAAGATAGGGCACAAATATCAGACCTCACTAATGAGTGAGTAAAAGATGACGAAAATATGAAGGTAAAAACCCTCAATATATAGCATACCAATGACCTAAATTACATTTTAGCTCATTAAAAGGCCGACAAGGCCAAAATACCAAAATAATATTGTTTTACATTAAATGTCATAAAATAAAACCCTAATCAAACTGAAACAAGATGTCATGCCCCTTCTAGGGTAACATTATCCCTTTTAAGGGAAAATGTAGCCTCCTGGAGAAAAGCGTTAGCCCTCCTTTGGCTTCTCCAACTTGCTACACGTGCCAAACTTCCCTGTCTGCCTACAAAAATGTCCATGAATAAAGGATGATGTCATGAACCTCCTGGATGGCATCCTAGGCCTTCCAAGTCCAACGTTCCAGTGAAAGAGGGAATAAACCACCTAGGTATAGGTATACTCAGTTGCCTCTGGTGGATTCTTTTAATCTTCCCAGGTACAAACACTCTTCCCTGTCTCTACCCTCTTCTAGGGTCTGAACATCCATCCAGTAGGCTCTTCATTCCCATGGAGGTATACAATAATCATCTCCTCATGTGTACCTATCTAACATGGTACCTGTCTGTCAGGCATGATCCTGCACATCAAAAGATATGCCCTCCATGGGCTCATAAGTCACAAGGATCATAGAAATGTCAATCACGTCTAATCATCAATATTATTAAACATGTGCAAAAAACCCCTTTACCCTAGTCTAGTGCGCAAATACATTATACAAGTCTACAGTGCAAGTTTGGAGGAAGTGACAAGACATCCTATTGGGATAATGTCTACTAGAAGAGGGATGTTTCTGGAAAGGATTAAATCCAATTCATGTAAGTGGGTGAGGTGGATGGGGATGCCTGGGAAAAAAGGTGCAGTGATATAATTCATGGCTTACCGGTGGGTGCCTCTATGGATGGTGAGTTGCACCTGTCATGGATGCAAATATTTCCAAGCCCATTCATGCTCTTTATCTTCATTCTTTTTCTTCCAAGATGTTATTCAAAGGACACTACCTAAGTTTGGTAACCAGTGGTGGCATTGTTAGACACAATAATTTCATGAAAATGAGAAGGTTGGCTCGTGATGAGACCCCCTTTCTCTTGGCTATATCACCAAGAGCCACTACTTTGGTGTGATGACTAGATGAAGATAGTGTCATACCACTAGATGTTCATGGACCTAATAGGTTGTCTCGTGATGAGACCCCCTATCCTCTAACCAGGTCTTGTCTTATTGTTTTTTATCTATTTATTTATTTTTTCTTTCAAGAATATAGTCAAGGGACACTGCCCTCATTTGGTGACCAGTGGTGGCAATGTTACCCACAAGCACTTTCACATAAATGAGAATGTTGGCTCACGATGAGACCCCCTTTCTCTTGGCCATGCAACCAAGAGCCACTAACCTGGTGTGGTAACCAACTGCTAGTAGTGTCATACCATTAAGTACCCATGGACCTAATAGGCTGGCTTGTGATGAGACCCCCTATCCCTCAACTAGGTCTTGTTTTATTATTTTTAATGGGTCCCTCTGTTTCTTGATGAGAAGATTTTTATTTCTTTCTCGGGGATCCCTGGGCAAAAGCATCTCGAGGTTTTATTCTAAGGATTTTATTGTTAGATTATTTCACTCCCCAAGCCTTTTAGCCCATTCTTCCCACAAGGTAAGGTACAACCCCTAAATGATTGGCCAACCCTATTCTGAGACCATTGTAATGGGATGGGTGAGCAAGAAATAAGATGGAAAGTGGTAGGTATGATGGGAACGAATGATGGCTTTTCAGAAATCCCCCTAGTGGCAACTCAAAACCTATGGACATAAGCTTGCTAGGGCACCCTGTCATTCCCCCCGGGCATGGTTAAGTGGACAAGCATAAGATCCAAGCACCCATTAGAAACAAAGGAATCAAATGCACATATTCAAAGGTTTTGAGTATCAGAGTGACACATACCATGATACCCAGACTCATTGCCTCATGGAGAAAGAACCATCTTTGATACATGACCAAGATGAAGATGATGGATGTTGTTGTTTCTGTTGACAAAGTGGAGGTACTGAAAGGGAGAAAAGATGGGCCCTCTAGGGCCATGCTCAAGTTGATCTGGCTCTCGGTACTCCATGTCTACAACCTGTGGGCCTCAATACATAACCTCTTAGTTATCTTTGAAAGTGGGGGACAACATCTAGCTCCAACTTGGGGACATGTGCTCATCATAGAGCACATGAGAACCTCATAATCTCTAGCATGACCTTTAACCTTCTTGATCTCAATAGAAAACATCAGTAATCACTTAGGGTGGTGATATCACCCCAGTCCAAAAACACATAAATATATGTATATATAAGACTGAAACAAAAGAAATCATATGTACAAGTGAGAAAGTGAACTACTCTAACATGCAAATGCATATGTTATAATACAATGAATGTAAATTCCTACTTACCTATTGGTTGGATGTTATATGTGGTCAATGATCAGTGAAACCCATCCAACAACGTCCCACAATACCTGCCTATGTGCTTCATCATAAGCAAAAATAATGATAAGTTAAGCACAACAACAACAAGAATTAGAAAATGTATCATACCAATGGAAACTGTAAGGTCTAGCTCATGGAGGTGGGTGGGAGGGAAAAAGTGATGGAAAGACATACTCTCAGAAGAGTTCTCAATCCATCTCAGAAATGGATTGTGAAAATTCAAAGGTTCAAGAGACCGACTTGAGGAATCTGAATGTTGGCTACCTTGGACGTCTTCACAACTTAAGGCCTAAGAAGGGATTAGCAAGATATGGAAGGATGTATGACAATTCCTTAAGGGGGAGCTGGAAAACTGTGACAATAATCTTCTTCTTGAGGTGCTCAACTTTCCCCTAAAATCTAGAATGAAGTTGTGTCTTACAGGAGACTTGGGATAAGAGACATGTTTCCAAACCATACGTTTAGTGACATAGAGAGGTAAAGTAATCAAAGGGAGTTGGAAAACCTTATCATAAGCGTCCTTCTTCATGAAAGTAACCTCCTTGTTATCACACATTATTGCAAGGGGTGGTTTCCTAATAAATTATCCCCTTGGTGAAGGAATGGAAGAAAGAGGACAAAAAACCCACAATTTTGCTTCTATCCTAAGTCAGGGGTGTGATGTGACCTTTTGGCATGATGTGATAAGATGCGTGAAAATATGGGTAGTCAAGATCTATGTGGCTCAGATCGATGGTCATTTATCATATCGAATCCCCAGCATGCGCAGATGCTAAATTTTGTAGGACAGGCCGGGAATGAAACCATGGTTTTGCAGAGGTACTACATGTCAGCAAGAGACCCACATCGGGTCCAAAAGAAGGGAAGAGTAAAACCACTTTTTGCAGCCCCGATATGCAAATTTTCATATAATTCCCTATCCTGGGTCGACAAGTGGTCGCTCCCCTATCACTTTCTCTCCCTCCACATGTCTTCCACTCACTGTCTCACCGACACCTGTCCCCTTCCCATCTCCTGCCACCTGTGCTACCTCGCTCCACATCACCTCCACCCTAGTACACCTAATCTCTCGCTTGTGTGGGCCCCATGATATCCTTCATATGGCCATCTATCGTCTTCCATTTAATTCTGAGTGTGATAATCAGTTTGTCAGCAACCACGTCCACTTTCAGACCTCCCCGCAAGAATACGTCTCAGATCCAGATGGAAGAGTGTTGAGGCTACCACATCCTACAGGTGCAGAGTTGACTTGGGCCTTCTAAATCCCAATGAAGAAGTTATTGAGGTTGGTTGGTGGTGGTTGAAAATCATTTCTTCCATAAATGGAGATCCTAGGGAAGGACTGTCATTTAGTCAGCTCACCTACAGGTCGATTCTTAAACTTGTTTGCATCTGAAAAAAGTTCGTGTCTAGTGAGAGACTGCATGCACAGTATGTCAGGAAGCATGTAGACGTAATGCCTTCAATGAAACTACTTGAGCACATTTCTATGGTATTGATCTTAGTATATAGGATTCTTCCTCATATTTTGTAAGGTGTTGATGGTTGAGCTAAGCTCCCGATTTGTAAACTTTTAGCAAAGACTCTGGTTTTCTAGTTATGTATCTGTATTTGAGACTTCTTGTTTAATGTAAGTCAGTTTCCTTTCATATCTCTGTAAATGCTATGTTAAGACACTCGAGCATGGATGATTGAGTTGAGGGTAGTTATGTTTTTGTGTTGTAGGTTTGATCACAGTGGCATCACCACCAGTTTTAATCAGTTTCCCATGTTATGTTCCCTAACACTGGATGAATAGACATGGATGATCCAGTCAGGTTGTTTTCATTGAACTGTGATGTAGGTTTGATTTTAGTTTAGTGATAATTTCATTCAGTTCCTTGAATCTCTGAAACAAGAGGATCTCATTTTCTAAGTTTTTCATCCTTGGGTTGCTGGAAGACGAGATGTCCATAGCAAACCAATTAATTCTCCTTAATTTCTCTCCCCTACTCACCACTATACTGCAACTTAATGAATGAAGTTAGATCAAGACCTCACCTACTTATGCATTCCCAACCCATTTTTCTTAGTTATAACGATATAATCTCGAGTCTGCATCCATTAGACCCCTTTTAAATTTATTCATTATGACATACACGCTGATGGGCCTTGGGCTTACTTCTGCTGCAATCCAGAGGTGACTTCCAATGCCAACATTTATGGCACCATTTTCGGGAACGAATTTAATATTTTCTCTAGGATTGAACGATACAGATTATTGGTTCTGATGGTGCATCAGAACTTATTACATCAAGATTGTAACTATGCACCTGTCGACTCCACTATGGTGAATCCACTGAGATGAATCAACTATTTCAGTTGTGGCTTCTAGAGGCAGACACACAAGGTCTACTCCACAGCTTCCTTTAGCAACACCTGAAGTTGACCCATAGAAAATTATCATAAAGGGAGAGGCCCTCTGAGAAGGTACTTCTACTACTAAACTAGGTATTTCTAATGATTTTCACTATCCCCCTATAGGAACTCCAATTTCTTCTTTTTAGCCTAATGTTATACCTTCTATTGGAGTTTCCAAAACTTTGAATTTTGGGAGTGTTCCTGCTGAGTTTTCCCCTCCTGGTTTGGGACTGGAGGGAGAAAGCATTGCCACTCCACTCTCCTCTAAAGTTATAATGTGGTTTACACCTAGGACCTCAAAATATTTTCCTACCTTGGGCTTCACCACTCCTCCTCCTATTACTATTGTTCCTACCACAGAGAGGGAAACCTTTGTCCCCTCAAGCCCTACAACGTTTTCTCCAGATCCTTTATTTTTTTCTTTTCCTCCTGAAAGCTCAGTTCTAGTCTCCCCTATCCGAACCCCTTCCCCTCCTAGTTCTCCTCCACCTATCATCCCTATGGTAGGTGCCAATCCCCCTAGAAACATAATGGATGTCATAGTGGCTACTAGATATGCCCCTTTAATCTTACCTCAGTGCATGAATGCTCTCCATATTGGATATTACCTAAATTATATGCCCAAATTCATAGGAGAAGAAGACATAACTGATAAAGAGAACCTTGTTGCCTTTTATAGTTATGCAGACAATATGAATATTGAAGATGAAGATGTCTATATGAGGGTCTTTGTCCAAAGCCTTGATGGTGAGGTTAGGAAGTGGTTTAGAGGTTTGACCCCTGGATCCATTCCTAGGATTGAGGCCCTAGATGATGTTTTCTTGAGGCAATGGGGGGATAAAAAGGACATTATGTATTACATCACAGAGTTTGGGTCCCTGAAGAGAAAAGAGGGAGAATCAGTATCTGATTTCTCCAAAAGGTTCAACAAAATGTACAATAAGATCCCTACTGAGATAAAGACTACAAAAGCCTCAGCCAAAATCACTTATGCTAGTTCTTTTGACCTTGATTTTTTATTCCTATTAAGAGAAAGAAGAGATACTTCCTTGGCTCATATGAAAGATGCATCCCTGGAAGTAGAATACAATGTGTTGGTGATTGACAGACTCATAAATAAAGATGACAGAGACAGAGGAAGGGGGATATCTAAGGTCTCAACCTGTAGCTCTTCTACATCCCACCCTCGGGTGGATGAATTGACCAAGATGGTGAAAATATTTTCTGCAAAGATGGAGAGGATGAAGTTTGAAGGGAAGCAAGGTTATAAATCTATCCAAAGTAATGAAAGGAAAGGAAATTTTAGAAGACCAAACCATACCCCTTAGTTACTTCCAAGAGAGACCAAAAATAGAGATAGGGATGATAATAAAATCCAAGCCCCTCTCCAAAATAACCTCATTGTTGATGAAGAAAGGAAGGAAGAAGATCTTGATCCTGAAATCCATTGTCTTAGAGACACCTCCCCATTCCCTCATTTGACCCAATATGCATATGAGGACTCCCTCATTGACACTCAAATAAATGAGTTGAGTGAAGGGGATAAGACCAATAAAAATCCCARAAAATATAACCTCAGGTCTAAGAAGAAAGAAGGGAATTCTGACATCCCTGATCATCCCTATAGAGCAGATAAGCCTGCCAAAGATGCAACAAACAACAACAAAKAAATGAAAGMTCAAAATCCCTCACCAGTAGCTAAGGATATTTTCYGAGAGGTGAGAGAAATTATGAATMCCCCTCCCTCTTTTAACTTCRAGCATGAAATTCAAAAGATCAGAATCCTTGTACCCCTKTCAAAGATGGTCAAGCACAAAGACTTCAAAAACTCCCTCTYGAAGTTGTTGTAGTCTGATCCATCTTGCCATTCCAAAGACTCAATGAATCTCCAAGATGAAAATTCGATAGTCATCTTAGGGCCTATGGTAGAATATAGATATGATTCATCCCCCCCCCTTCTACACGTCTCTAAACATACATGATAAGGTGTTCCATAAMTGTCTGATGGACTCAGGGCCATCTCATAATCTCATCCCCAAAACTGTCATGGAAGAACTTGGGCTAGAAATCACGAAGGCTTATCATGATTTGTGTTATTTTTATTTGAGGAGAGTGTAATGTCTTGGGGTCATCAAATATCTAGTGGTGACTTTGTTTCAGTTGTCCATGAAAAGTGTGGTCATGGATATTATGGTGGCTGATGTTGCCCCCAAGTTTGGCATGTTGTTGTCAAAATCTTGGATAAAAATAATTGGGGTAACCATGTAGATGGACCTCACATATGCTACCATTCTTGTGTTTCGAGGGGATAATAGAAGACTATACATAGAATCTTATTTGGCCTACATTATCATTGATGAAGCAAACCCCACCAATAACCCTATATTTTCCCTTGATACTGAGTTGGGATCCAACTTATTGCAGCTCATTGATGCCCTTGAACCCCCTCTTGAGATTAGAAATCTCATTACTCTCTTTGGAGATTCTCCTTCGATTACCTCTGTTTGGAAAATGTTCTTTGATGGAGCCTCTTCTAGAGAAGGTACTAGTGCTGGAGTGATATTGTTTGCCCTGCTTAGGAAACCATATCCCTGTCATACAAGTTAGAGTTTGAAACTACGAATAATTTGGAAGAGTATGAATCTCTTGTTTTAGGTTTGAGGGCTGCAAAAGACATGGGAATTGTAGATATAACAATGTTTGGGGGTGATGAGTTGATTGTCTAGCAGATCTGAAATATTTATCAGGCCAAACACACTCATCTCAGAAGTTACAAAAATGAAGTATGGACCTCATTGATAGTTGTTTCCTAGCTTTCAACATATCATTTATTCCAAGAGGAGAAAACATCATGGCTAATTGTTTGGTTGTTTCAGCAAGCAATTTCAAAGTAACTTTGCCACCTAAATTCATGTATGAAGTAGAAGTGAAATATAGACCCTCTATACCTGACAATGTCAAGCATTGGAAAATGTTTGAGGATGATATTGAGATCAAAATATCCTAGAGACTGTTGATGAATTTTCTACATTACACATTGAAAAAGATCTTGATTATGAATTAAATCCTCATGATGATACTTTTCTGAACAAAATTGCTAACCATCATTTTGTTTAGTTACCTAGAAATCACATCCCAAAGGGATTGGTTCCTTTGGAGAGACTGTTTGACAATAATGATGTGGCAGTGAAAGATAAGAGTCCCATTGAAGATTCTAAGACATGTGAGTGCAATATTGGTACAGAGAGGGAGACAAAATTTGTCAAGTTGTCAATCATCTTGTCAAGGGAGAAGAGAGCCGAGTACGCTGAGTTATTAAAGGAATTTGCTAATGTGTTTTCCTTGACATATGAATAAATCAAAACATATGACACTAGTGTTATTCAGCATAAGATCCCACTGAAGCAAGAGACAAAACCATTCAGGCAGAAGTTAAGACAGATAAATCCTATGTTGTTGTCGATTATGGAAAGGGAGGTAAAGAAGTTGTTGGACTCCCAAATCATTGTCCCTTTGAGATATTCTGAATGGGTGGCCAACCTAGTCCTGGTAAGAAAGAAAAATGGAGAAATCGGACTATGTGTCGATTTCATAAATCTGAACAGAATCTCTAATAAAGACAATTACCCTTTTCCAAAGATGGAACACATATTGTAGAGGGTGACAAGTGCATCCAGGATTTCCATGATCAATGGATTTTCTGGCTACAATCAGATCTCTGTCTTGCTCGAGGATAGAGAAAATACAACCTTCACCACTCCTTGGGGAACATTCATCTATGACAAAATCCCCTTTGGATTGGTGAATGTAGGAGCAACCTTCCAGGGAGCCATGGACATCACCTTCACTGGAGAAAAGGACAAATTTGTGGTCATCTATCTGGATGACATAACAGTATTCTCCAGATATGATAAATAAAATTGTTGTCATATAAGAAAAGTATTCTTGAAATGCAGAAGTTTTGGTCTCTCCTCGAATCCCAATAAGTCTCTATTTGCCATGCAGGAGGGAAAATTGTTGGGACACATAGTATCAACTGAGGGGGTCAGAATTGATTCAAGTAGGGTAGAAGCTATTCAAGCCTTGTCACTTCCTAGATCCAAGAAGGAAGTTCAGTCTTTCCTGGGAAAAAATAATTTTCTGAGAAGGTTTGTTTCAAATTTTGTTGAATTGGTGAAGCATATCACAACAATGCTCAGGAAGGGGAATGAAGTAAAGTGGACTGTTGAGTCCAGAGAATCCTTCAACCAGATTAAGAAGACATTGACTGCGGCACCTGTGCTTATTAGTCCTAATTATTCCAAGAATTTTTTGATTTTTTCCTTTGCTTCATTTGATATAGTGGAAGTTGTTTTATTGCAAAAAAATGTTGTAGGGATGGAGTAGCCTATTTCCTTTTTCAGCAGGGCATTGAGGGATGAAAAGGTCAAATATGACATCATGGATAAGAAGGCCTATGCCTTGGTCAAAACTCTCAAAGATTTCAGATTCTATGTTTTTCATTCAAAAACCATTTCATATGTTCCTTCATCTTTTGTGAAGGACATTCTCATTTAGCCTGACATAGACAGGAGAAGGAGCAAGTGCATTTCCAAAATCCTTGAATTTGATATGGAAATAAAACCCACCAAGCTAGTTAAAGGTCAAGGTTTAGCCAAGTTATTGGCTGAATCTAATTGTAAATCTCTGGGGGTTAACTTCATCAACACTTTCTTAGAAGATCAACAGGTTGAGATGCCTGATAACAGTTCTCAGGATAGCCCTCCACTGGTAGAATGCACCTGGTATAAAGACATTATATATTTTCTACGAGAGTTAAGACCCCTTAATGGTATGGGAAAAATAAAGGCAAGATATTTAAATATCAAATCAGTTAGATATTTCCTTATAGACCAGGTATTTTATTGGAAAGACCCTATGGGTGTGCTCTTGAGATTTCTAGACCCATGGGAGGCCCAAAAACTCATGTTTGATTTTCATGGAAGTTTGTGTGGGGGACATCATTTCTAGAGAACCACATCCTACAAAATTCTCAGGGATGGGTACTATTGGCCTACTATGTTCACTGATGTCTGCACAAAGATCGAAGCTTGTATCAAATGTAAAAAATTCTCAAGAAATCAATAGCTCAAGACTTTTCCATTAAATCCTGTGGCAACTTCAGGACCCTTTCAACAGTGGGGCCTAGACTTTAATGGGGAAATTCATCCTACATCAAGTGTTTAGCATAGGTGGATATTAACTGGCACAAATTATTTCACCAAATGGATAGAATCTATCCACACAAGGAGTGCTTCTCAGAAGGTTATCATTGGTTTTCTTGAAGATATTATGGCAAAGTTTGGTTGTCTGAACAAAATCATCATTGATAATGTTTCATCCTTCAAGTATGAGCCATTGATCAAATTATATGAGAAGTTTTTAATTTCATTACTCCACTCTACCCCCTACTACCCCCAAGGCAATGGACTAACATACTCCTCTAACAAATTCTTGATAAAGATCATCAAAAGATTGCTAGAGGAAAACAAGAAATAATGGCATTCAAAGCTCAAGTTTTCTCTGTGGGTTGACAGAGTGACAACAAAGAGGTCCCTGAGCATCTCTCCTCTGTATCTCATATATGGGACTAAATCATTTTTTCCTTCTTAGATTTTCGTTCCTGTGGAAAATTTCTTTCAGGATTACCAAGGAGAGTCTAATGATATGATCAAAAGAATTCATCAACTGGTAGAAGTCCAACAAACTAGAGAGAAAATTATGGACAAAGCATGTGATTGTCAGCAAAAAATTAAGCAAGCCTTTGACAGGAAAATAAGTAAGGATGATTTCTAGCTGAGAGATCTAGTACTCAAATGGGATGTGCCTAGACAAGACAAGGGTAAACATGGTAAATTTGAATCCCTTTGGATTGGTCCCTTCAAGATTTTTGAAGAATTTCCTAAAAACACTTATAGGTTATAGAACTTGGAGGGTGACAAAGTTTTTGGTGGCCCTGTAAATGGGAACTTCCTTAAAACATTTTTTTTTTCAAGCCACAGTCGACGTCCTACCATTGTAAATGTCATTCTGTTTTTATTTTTTATTTTTTCTAGTGGGAGACTACACAGCCCAATAGTAAGGCATTGAAGCTGTAAAATAGTTCTTAGAGCCTCACAGGGAGGTCTATATCCCCCATGGAGACTAATGTTATCACAAATCATTACAGAGGGTTTTTTCCTAAGAAATTGTCCCCTTGGTGAAGGAATGGAAGAAATCGGACAAAAAACCCACAATTTGGCTTCTATCCAATGTCGGGGGTGCGATGTGACCTTTTGGCGCGATGTGATAAGACATGCACAAATCTGGGCAGACAAGATCTGTACACCTCAAATTGACTTTCGTTGATCATATCGGGGCCCCAACATGCATGGACACTAAATTTTGTAGTGTGGGCTGGGAATGCAACCATGGTTTTGTGGAGGTGCTACGTGTCAGCCAAAGACCCACATCGGGCCCAAAAGCGGGGAAGAGTAAAACCACTTTTCATAGCCCTGATATGAGCATGTGCATATAATTCCCTATCCCAGGTCAATAAGTGGTCCTTCCCCTATCATTCACTCCCTCCGCCTATCTTCCACTCACTGTCTTGCCGACACCTGTCCCCTTCTCATCTCCCACCACTTGTGCTACCTTGCTCCACCTCACCTCCACCCCAGTACACCTCAGCTCTTTCTTCTGTGGACCCCACACTATCCTTCACCTAGCCATCTCTCATATTCCATTTCATGTCGAGCATGCCAATCACTTCGTCAGCAGCCACATCCATTGTCAGACCTCCCTGCAAGCATATGGCTCAGATCCAGATGGCGAAATATTAAGGATGCCATGTCTTACAAGTGCAGTGTTGACTCGGGCCTTCTCAATCCCGATGAAGCAGTTATTGAGGTTGGTTGGTGGTGGTTGAACATATTTTTTGCCATAAATGGAGAGCCCAAGGAAGGAATATCATGTAGTTGACTCATCTAAAATTTTGTTTTGAAACTCATTTGTGTCTGACAAAAGTTCGCATCTAGTGAGAGACTACGTGCACAGTCTGTCAGGAAGCATGCAGATGTAATGCCTTCAATGCAACTACTTGAGCATGTTTATGTGGTCTTTCTCTGAGTATATAGGAGTCTTCCTCATATTTTGTAGGCTGTCGATGGTTGAGCTAAGCTCCGGATTTGTAAATTTTTAGCAAAGACTAGTTTTCTGGTTATGTATCTATATTTGAGAGTTCTTATTTGATGATCCAGTCGAGGGTAGTTATGATTTTGTGATGTAAGTTTGATCATAGTGGAATCACCACCACTTTTAATCAGTTTCCTGTGTTATTTTCCCTAAAAGTGGATGACTCGGGCATGGATGATCTAGTCGGGTTATTATCATTGAACTATGATGTAGGTTTGATTTCAGTTCAGTGATAATTTCATTCAGTTCCTTGAATATATGAAACAAGAGGATCTTGTTTTCTGAGTTTTTATTCCTTGGGTTGCTGGAAGAACAGATGTCCATAGCAGACCACTTCATTCTCCTTAAGTTCTCCCCCCTACTCACCACTTTACTTTAACTGACTGACTGAATTTAGATCAAGGCCTCACCTTCTTATGCATTCCCAACCCAGTTTTCTAATTTAGAATGATATAATCCTGAGTCTACACCCTTTCGACCCCTTTTAAATTTATTCACTATGACATACATGTTGATGGGCCTTGAGCTTACTTATGTTTCAATCTAGAGGTGACTTCCAACGTTAACACCCCCCACTTTTATCAAGATTTGAGAAGAATGATGGTTGATAACTTTCTTCATAGGATATATCTAAGTGCTCAAATGGATAGTCATCAAAGTCCTCAAGGTATGAGTAAAAATTATTAAGAGAGCATAGCATCAATTCATCCTTGGGTGTCTTAATAAAGTCAGGTTCTTGTTTCGAAATGTAAAAATTATTAGTAAATTCATGTGATAAATGCAAATGCAACTTTTGGGAATGACCCTCAATGTTGTAAATGGGATCCCCATCATATCCAATCATATCCCATTTATGCTTCCTGACATGTATGAATTCATCAATATTATCAACAAATTCATCATCTTCATCATAACATGAAGGGGTTAAAACATACAACACTTCTTTACTCTCCACATCATAAGATAAAGAATCATTAAAAAAATTGAAGGGGAAATAACTCACCTTGCTTAATCCTTCCTGTGCAGGAGAGTCAAGTATTTTGTTAACTTCATCAAGTGGAATATCTTTCTCTACATCTTAAATTTTGAGATATAGAGGATCTATCTTGTACAAGGGTTCCATTTCTTCTTCACTCTCTGAATCATAGAACAAGGTATCATAAAAAAATTAGAAAGGAAAATGACTTACCTCATTCTCTTCATCTTGTGAAGGAGGGATAGGATCTTGGAGAGATTCATCAGGTTGAGGAGCAGTTACTGGTGCTTCATCCTCATAATTCACTTCTCTAGTTATATCTTCACTGCATTCTATTGAATCATGGGATAAATCTTTCTCCTCTTCAAGGGGTTGACAATGTTCTTCATAAATGTCTTCTTTCATATCAGAGGGTTCTTGGTGTTGAATATGATACACATTCTCGAGATGTTCTACAATCTCATTGGTGAATCCTTCGTCTTCCAAGGCTATTGTGAGATTTTGAAGGGCATGTTCATATGTTTGGAAATGTGGTTTGGTAAAGTCAATAAACCTACTAATGAGGTGTATGAAATATGATATACCCCTATATTCTCAACAACCCTTAAACCAATCTTGCAAGAAGGATGGCAGAGAGAGTATGAATAATTTTATCAGAACATCCTCCCCTCCCAATTATACCTCTCTTATATACTCCAAAAAACTCACGACGTGAGGTGTTGGGAGGCCCCAAAAACTTGGAAGGTTGTCTGACCATTTTGTATCAAAATGGGTTGGGTATCCTTGAAGGCTTTTGAAATCAATAGTTGGATACAATGGTTCTCAGGATGCCATGATCCCATAACTTGGAAATATCACAGAGTTGAGAGTAAGGTGGCACCTGGGAAAAGGCCAGTGGAGTCACCAGATAATTTTCTTGAAATTATCAAAGGATAAGGGAAAACACCCTAAGTGGAGTCGCCAGGTAAGCTTGTAAGATAAATACTCTAGAGGAAAGGCTTACCAAAATTTGTCGTCTTGAGGAGAATTGACTCAGTGTTCCCCAAAAACGACGCCAAAATGTTATCACATAGTTTGTTGTTAGGGTACAAGATGAATGAAAGGATGTCAAACTAGTGTAACTGAACCAATCCAACCACTGTCACCTCAATGGGAAGGTTCTTTATGTTTATGGAGGTAAGACCTAGGGGAGACATACTCGATGACCTGGGGTTTTGAGAAGGCAAAAAGTGTTATAAAAATAGGATCGTGGAGCAATAAAATAAAACAAATGTAGAAACAAAAAACAAAATATACACAATACAAGAGAGACACAGATTTATGTGGTTCACCTAGTGTGGGCTACGTCCACCAGAGAAATTGCCAGGTCCTTCCTTTATTATTATCCAGCAAAATGAAGGGATACAACCTACAAAAAATCTTGTTGTAACTTCCTCTTCTTTTTCTCACAGTTTCCTCTCTCATAATACAATACTCGCCATAATGCATAGCCGCAATACATTTCCCTCATAATAGAGGGTTTCCTTCTAGGACAAAAAAGCCTAACATAATTTCTACCATTAGATCTATGACCTTATAATGAATGGTCCAGATTTATAATGAAATTATCAAAGGATAAGGGAAAAGACCCCCGAACCCCCCAACTAGAGGGATAGGCCCCCCGGACCCCATAGAGGGGGTACCCTCCCTCTGCACTCCCCTGCATGGAAGAGTGTACATACTTCTGGGGTGTAAAGTCTTCATCAGGTATAAACACAGCTGAAAGTAAGGACCTCTGAATCAGGAACATATTCAGGCTCCACAACCAACAAAAAGGTTTATCAAGGCTAAGTGATAATAATCCCCCTCACAAGTCACCACCTGATCAGAAAATCCTGTCTAAACAACCAATAAAGATGAATGATATCTGGAAGTAATAACCAATGAGAGTACCTGACCAAGACAATGCAACAGTGAAACTACATGTGCAAGCTTTCTTGCTGGTTAGTACTTCATATAATAAATGACTTTTATAATAATAAGCAATTGATAAATGATATTATTGTTGAATAAAATCAAAGTTGTACAATGGAAATGATTACAATATATGTCACTTCACAATAAATGCTAATTAAGCTTCACAAGAAACAATGGAAATTTATCATCAATGTAATAATACTTGAAGAAACACTTTAGCTAATCATTCAATTGCTTTTAAAGACAATAAATGATGCAATGAATATGTTTATAGCACAAGTAAAAGGGAGCAACAATAGGGTTAGAATATCATTCTAGGCTAGGGTTAGAAATGTTAGTAAGATATTGCTCAAAGTGTTTAGAAGTTGTTTGTGATCAAAGTACTCAATACAATGGAGGTCTTAGACCAGTGCACTACTAGGGAAAATGGAGTCAAAAGAGGACACAAAGGTTGAAGGACTAAATGATAATGAAAACGCTAAAGACAAGAGGGTTGTATGTTGAGGTCTTGCTATAGAAAGGCCTCAACTATGAAACCCTAGGGGAGAAAGGCTCACTAAGGTGTAGAAACGTTGGGCCCTAATGCTTTCTCCTCATTCTTTAACTTATTAGCAAGTTGAAATCGGCTAGCTCAATCAAGAAATTAAAGGTCTCAAGACAAGAGAGTTAAGAGGAGTAGTGTTTCTATGGAAAGGATTCATCCATGATGCAGGAGCATTGTAAGCAGCTATTGAAGCAAGCAAGAAGGCAAAGACAGTTGGAACGCAACAACACAAATTTTGAAAGAGTTTTTAAATTTGAATGAAGAAGCATTGATGTAATAACTGGGAGAGCGTATCTACATTTATGGTTTGGAGATTGTAAAAATATCTTGAGCATTGATCTCATTTGTCGAAAATGAAGGAATTTAATTGTATTGAATGAAAAGTAGTTGTAGTTTTTAATTATGATTAGATAGCTTAGAGTCGTAGGAGGGAAAACTCGTAAAAGGCACCCTCTCTTGTATCATTGTATGAGGAGAAAGATTATTCGGAATTTTTGTAAGATGTAAGCTGTAGATCTGTAGAGAGAAAGAACACAGAGAAGGATCCATGTACAAGAACCCTTGAGTTAATATATGAATTCTTTGACTCAATTTCATGGTGTATTTATTCTTACTATTTACATCTATTGAATGGTATGTTTACAGTGCTTTGTTTCTCTATTATGCATTTATTTCAATGTTGTGTCTGTATGAATGATCTTGATTTCATGTTGAGTGTATGAAATTTGTGAGGAGAGGAGAATGATTTTCAACTGTGTTTCTCTTCCTGAGAAATCCTGCAAAGAGTACAATGAACGTCCACAAGGAGTGCATTGATGAGGGTCTGGGTTTTATCTCAGAAGGATTAGGAGGGATACTGTTGTCCACATACAAGTGGTAGTGCAGATATAGCACAGAGCCGTGCAAGTTGTGCATAGGCAGAGTGAAGTCTTAGACTTTATCAACCGAGGAGGAAGGTTGAAGGACTATTTTTGCAAGGAGTGCACAGAGTCAAAGGAACAAATAACCAAAGGTTACTTGCGAATGTCACAAGGTCTGTGTGAAAAATCACTAAGGAATCCCTAGAGTTTGCAAGTAAATATCATAAGGGATAAAACCTTGTACAGTTCAAGGGAAGGCGAGTGTTGAAGCCACTCAATAGGAAAAAATCTTAGGAAGGTTGATGTCATAGGTTTGGCAGAAGAATCTATCAGAAGTATGATCGAACGATTGAAATTATCGTAGGGAAAACCACCAAAGTTCCATGGACTGTTGGATCTCGTGGACCGGTGGAGAGATTAAGGTCAAGTGTTTTTCATCACCCATAATATTGGGAGGAATATAGGCCTTTGGATTAAGATCAACAGGGGTCATTGATCTCGTCCTTGAATTTTTCTATTTTGGAATTTGGGAAGTGGAGAAGGTTGTGAATCGGAGTCGAGAGTCATGATCTCTCAATTTGTGAAGTCTCGAAAGAACTAGGACTGTCAGATCATAGGGGAGCTTATAGCCATTGATTTGTGTCAATGGGTTGTCATGGTTTTGGAAGTCGGTGAGAGGAGTTTTTGCATCACAAAATGATGATACACGAAATCCCGGTTGCTGAAAATACTGGGCCCCAACTCATAGTCAGAGGTCACATCAGGGAAAAGTCAAGGGAGGAGTCAAATATCTGTTAGCCCTTTTGGGTTTTAGGGATTTTCGAGGTAGGAGGACTCGCATTTGGGATTGTGAAGTTGCAAAAGCTGAAATACTCGCTTGGTTAAAGGTTGTGTTCATATCAGATATCACGTGGGAGTGAGTTGGTGCTTAGTGTTTCATTGCGTGGGCGCAACTCCAAAGAAGGACCTGTGGTTACACACTAGTGTGTGTGAGTGATTTCTTGTAGGTAAATCAAAGAGTCAATCAGACTCTTCGGAATATTTAGAATGATCCTAAGACTAGGAGGTAGCACAGAACCCGCTGAGGTGGGGTTGCTGCATCAATCCAACAAACCCTAGGGAAAAATGGCTCATCAAGGTGTAGAAACCCTAGGAATTGATGTGTTTTCCTCCTTCTTAGCTCAAAGATAAGGAAAAAATGGCTATCTAGAAGATTAAGACTAGAGTGTTGCAATGGCAAGGCTCTATCTCACTTCAAGAAATCAAAATGACTCTTAACTTGGTAGGGACATGAGAAAAGGACCTATTAGCATGTGCTTGTCACCAAGGGTTTGAATGCATAAAATTATAATAAAAAATGCAAGTAAATAAAGTTATAACCATTCAATCAAGAAGTGTTGCAGAAATTCACTTACAGAAACCATTCATTCAACTAGCAAACCTTCGGTGTAAACCTTCCACCAAGAAGAAATGCCAAAATAGTCCAAAAATTTCTTCCTTCAACAAGTGTGCCTCACAATTTCAACCAAAACCCTAAGATAGGGCACAAATTTCAGACCTGACTAATGTGTGAGTGAAATATGATGAAAATATGAAGGTAAAAACCCTCAATATATAGCATACCAATGACCTAAATTACATTTTAGGTCATTAAAAGGCTGATAAGGCCAAAATACCAAAATAATATTGTTTTACATTAAATTTCATAAACTAAAACCCTAATCAAGATGAAATAAGATGTCATTCCCCTTCTAGGGTGACGTTTTCCCTTTCTAGGGAAAATGCAGCCTCCTGGAGAAAAACATTAGCCCTCCTTGGGATTCTCCAATCTGCCACACATGCCAAACTACCATGTTTGTCTGCCAAAACATCCATAAAGCAAGGATGACATCATGAACATCTTGGATGACGTCCTAGGTCTTCCAAGGCCAACGTTCCAGTGAAAGGGGGCACAAAACCCCTAGGTATAGGTCTTCTCAACTACCTCTGGTGGATTCTTCTACTCTTCCCATGTACAAATGCTCTGCCTTGTCCCTGCCCCCTGATGGGTTCTCAACATCCATCGAGTGGGCTCTTCAGCCCCATGGAGGTCCGAACTAATAATCTCCCCATGTGTACCTATCCAATGTGGTACCTTTTTCATTGGGCATGATCCCACACATCAACAGATATGCCCTCCATGGGCTCATAAGCCACAGGGATCATAGAAATGTTAATCACATCTAATCATCAATATTATCAAACATGTGTGTAAAACCTCTTTACCCTAGTCTAGTGCTCAAATACATTAAACAAGTCTGTAGTGAAAGTTTGGAGGAAGTGACAGGATGTCTTATTGGGCTAATGTCTATTGGAAGAGGGATGTTTCTAGAAAGGATTAAATCCAAGTCATGTAAGTGGGTGAGGTGGATGGGGATGCCTGGGCAAAAAGGTGCAGTGATAGTAGGGATGGCTTACCAGTGGGTGCCTCTGTGGAGGGTGAGTTAAAATTTTCATGGATGAAAATATTTCCAAGCCCATTCATGCCTTTTATATTCATTCTTTTTCTTCCAAGATGCTAGTCAAAGGACACTGCCCTAGTTTTGTGACCAGTGGTGGCAATGTTAGCCACAAGCATTTTAGGAAAATGAAAAGGATGGCTCATGATGAGACCCCCTTTCTATTGGCTATGCCACCAAGAGCCACTACCCTGGCATGGTGACTAGATGCCAATAGTGTCATACAGCTAAGTACCCATCTACCTAATAGGTTGTCTCATGATGAGACAACCTATCCCTCAACTAGGTCTTGTTTTATTATTTTTTACAGGTCCGTCTATTTCTTAATGAGAAGCTTTTTATTTCTTTCTTGAGGATCCCTGGGTGAAGCATCTCGAGGTTTTATTCTTAGGATTTTATTTTCATCTTCTTTTACCCCCATGCCTTTTAGATCATTCTTCCCACAAGGTAAGGTATAACCCCTAAATGATTGGCCAACCCTATGCCCAGACCAATGTAATGGGATGGGTAAGTGGGAAATAGGATGGAAAGTGGTAGCTATGATGGGAACATATGATTTCTTTTCATAAATCCCCCCAGTGGAAACCCAAAACCTATGGACATAATCTTGTTAGGGCATCCTATCATTCCCCCCAGATATGGTTAAGTTGACAAGCATAAGATCCAAGCACCCATTAGAAACAAAGGAATCAAATGCACATATTCAAAGGTTTTGAGGATCATAGTGACACATACCATGATACCCAGACTCATTACCTCATAAAGTAAGAACCAACTGTGATACATGACCAAGCCGAAGGTGATGGATGTTATTGTTGCTGCTGAGAAAGTGGAGGTGTTGAAAGGGAGAAATGATGGACCCTCCAGGGCCATGCTCAAGTCTATATGGCTCTCATTACTCCATTTCTATGACCTATGGGCCTTGAGACATAATCTCCTAGTTATCCATGAAAGTGGGGGATAAAATATACCATTGTTGTTCTGTAATTTTTACCATTTCTAGTAATTTTTTCTCATAGGTTGGTCTAACTAAGTTTGCGGTTGGGAACGATAGTTTTGTTGACTTGTTTAGAGAATACCTGGGTGGCCGAAGCATCCTCCGTGAGCCCACATTTCTACAAGTAACCGACCAGTCAAGGTAAATTCTACATTGTCTGGGATGGACGCAATACTTTAACAGACTACAGGGATTCGATATAAATGTTGTGCTAGAATTTTTCCAAAACTTACAGGGGGAACCTCAATAATTCGAGGCATAAAAATACCATTTATTGATGCCATTATAGCTGAGGTAATAGACCTCCCAAACAAAGGAACACAATGGAATAGGAAATACGCAACACTCAAGGAGGCTATGAAGTCCTTCGTAGAACCAGAGGAAAAATTCAACAAAAGGGGGAAAGGCCTCAACCCATCTACTCTTAGAGAACCATAGAGGGAGATAGCATGAGTGGTACATATATATATCACATGTGAAGAGAGATATGACGTGGTGAAACCTCGCCACCTCAAGCTATTGGCAATATTGAAACAATGGTTACTGATAAATATACCATTCTTTTTTAATACCATGATACATGAAGTCGTTGCAAGGACCCAAAAAGCCAAAGACCCTGCCAATGTAATTAGTCATTACAGGTTAGTAAAATTAATATTAAACAGGGCCTTAAACCATACACAAATAACTTGGGGAGAATTAATTGAGCCCGATAGGCCCCTACAAATTGAGCAACCTGAAGTCCACCATGAAATTCCTCCACGGGGAATTGAGGTAGCCCAGACAGAAGGAGATAATGCCCAAATTGAAATTTTAGTACCCCAACCTGAAATAGAAATAGACCTTATTTGGTTGGTATAAAATCATAGCAGGCAAGTAGGAACATCAAGGAAGAAGAGACAGAGAACAATTTATGTTCCTGAACCCTCCACTATAAAAAGAAGAAGGGGTAAAAAGACAACACAACCTAAAAGCACTCAGGAAACTACACAAATAGAACAACCATCACATGAAATCCTTGCAGAACAACAGGATGATTTCTTCGGAAGTTATGAATACAATATGGCCCAAGTATTGGGAAATTTAGGGATATCACTTACTGAAAATACAAACAGTTTTGGAGAATCCCAAGCTCCAACTTCTTCTCATTCAAACCCTGTCTTTGATATTTCTAATATGGAGATGCCATCTCCTGAGGGAACAGAACATCCAGAACCCCAATTCGATGAGAACAATCCTTTAGAGAAACTAGAGAACCCAAAAGATATAGGGAATCAATTACTAGTTGATCAAGGTGGGGAAGACCTTGAAATTACCCATAGACAGAAAGAAACAACAAGAAAAGGAAATAACAGAATTAGAAAATTAGAACATGAAAACAAGACATTGAGGAAAAGGGTTAAGAAAATAAAAGTATTAAAACAAAAAGTTGGCATGTTGAAAGAAAAAATTAGACAACTTAAGAAAAAGTTGGAACAAGCTGACAAAGCACATGAGAAGAAGAAATCTAAGATGACTAGAGTACAAGGAAGAAATCCACTTCCCAGAAGGATAGTTCACAACAATTCTGTTGGAACACAAACATAATTTCATGCTCCTTTGGAAATAGTTGAAATAGAAGCTCAGATAGAGGCTCCAAGAACAATAGAAACAATTGTTCATACTGAAGAAGTATTTCACTCCCCTGAACATGATGCCATTATTAAATGGTTGGAAGCAAAACTAGAACAATCCCAACAAACCCTAACTCAATGAAAAAGTGAAATGGTAACAATGTTAGAACATCATAAAGTTGTCAGACAACTTCAAGCCATGTCAACAACTGAGAATAAGACCTTTGTAGAGCTCAACAAATATAAATAAAAGGTGAAGAAGGTACAGGGCCAACTTGATGGAGCTTTGGAGAAAATCAAAGAAATTTTCTCTGTTTATTTTGATAGATTATCTTGTAGGGCCCCTGCTACTAATTATGCCCTATTTCTATTAGAACATTATCTGTTATTAAAGGTAAAATCTATTAGGGTAGACACAACTTCTGAGTTCACCAACGTTTCTAATTTTGTTTTGTGTTTTAAGGAACAAGAGGATAGAGTAAAATACTTTTTTTGTGAACTATATCTTCACAATTTCATCCTAGAGGTAAACAAAAAAGAGAATCCCAATCCATTCACTGGGGATATTTAGTTTCATGGCTTCTTGTCTTTTTCCAAAAAACAAACCAGGTGGGATAAAGCACGTAAGGTTTTCATGAAAAGGGAGAATGGAATAGACCTATGGATCAGAGGGGAACCTCCTAAATCATTTGATACCATTATGCAACATAGAGCATTCATGAATATGGAGAAGGTTGTGGAATCTTTATCCCCCATCCATAGACATGTTGTACATTCAGGGCTATAGTATTTTGGAGAGATTAAAGAAGAATCCATTTCTATTGCCAAATTAATATGGAATGTCTCTTCAAATGAAGTCAAGAACAGGGAACCATTTGTTTTCAAAACATTTCAAGAAGCTACTTTCAGCCTAGAGAGGTATTCCAGAATGATCATGGAAGAAGAGCCTTCCTAGATTGGATGTAGCTACAGTCCTCCCATTATTTGGTATCCTCCAGAGGGTTATCCGAGTGATTATAAAATTCATAAGAAAAGGGAAGATGTTGTTTTTGAAGAGCTTAAAGGTAGGCATGGGTTCCGAAGACCTAGAGCTGAGATCTCTCCACCCTTCAATATCACTGCTTTACATATAAACTCTCTTGTTGCATGAGGACATGCAAAAAGGTAAGTTGGTGGGTATGTTGGGTTGAGAAAAAGGTATAAATATTCTCCTTGTTATTCTGATTTGTGATATATTCTTTGATGACTTTTCTATTAATTTGAAGTAATTAAGAAAGAAAATGGTTAAAAAGTCTTTAGGAAATATTATTAAATGAGATTAGATATTTTCTGAACTTTGGTTTGAATTGTTTTGATTTTATGTAGAAATGGACAATTTTTGTTAACTCAAGATAGTTAAGAAGATCATGAATATGCACAGACCATTGAAGATCAAAGAAATCAATCACAAAATGGTTCAAAGGAAGATTGAATCTTTATCTTGCAATCTTCATAAATAGTAAAAGCAATCTCGAGGATCTCTCGATCCTCAGGATAGCTTAATTTACTTATCTCATTGTAATATATAAAGGATAGTGAAAGATAGAGAGATAATGAAGGAATTTAAGCAAGTATTCAGATCTATTAATTATTGAAATTCTATACAACAATCCATTGTAAATGATTTATCTGTCATGGAATTAATGAAAGCTTCAAGTGTTTTGATCATTTCTGCATACTGCGTTTTTCATAGAAGTATCTTCTAAGGATTGTGGGCCTAGTCGGAAGTAGTTACTATCTCATTTGTAATTGTATCAATTATGTTTTAGTTCTGTGATTTGAATTTCCTTTCAATAGTTAAGAAAAAATTGTTAGTGTGTTGATTCTTTTATGAATTGGTTATGTTGTTCATTTGCAGAGAATAGATGTTCCATTTAAAGATAATCAATTGTTGTTCCATTTCCAATCACTGCTAATTTATCGCTTGTGGATTCCTTTCATTTAAATTTGCAATTGTTGTTCCTTTCGTTAAATTCTCATTTGTTGTTCCTTTATTTAAATTCACATTTGTTGTTCCTCTCATTTAATTCACATTTGTTGTTCCTTTTTAAATATTCAGTAGATCATTGTTCCTTTCCAGTAGATTAATTAATCATTGAGAGATTGTTTCATTAAGTGTTTTCGCAGATTAAATTACCGTTTCTTAGATAAATGAATGAATTTAGTAAATTGATAGATTCTTTGATTCATGGTGTGTTATTGTTCAGATTAAAAGTTTGTTGAGTGAGTTATTGGTTTCAAAGTTTTCTTGAATGCGTGAAGAACTTGATTATTGCAGTAATTTAGATAGACTCAGATTTGTTGTAGCTGAATTATCTACAGGATTTAAACCTCTACGAATATTTGCATCGACTTTGTTGACATTCTTGAAAGAGAATATGAATCCTCAGTTGATAAATTAATGTCAGACTAAGGTTTTTTTTAGGACGTCTTTCGATCCCAACAATCACCTCCACCAACACCTTCTCCTTTGTCTTGTCGTTGAGGTACTGTGCGAGATTCTCCCCCCAAGATGGTAGACCTATAATATATGCAATTAGCTCCACATCCATAGATACAAGATCTTCCACCCATAAATACCCTACGTGGGTGACTTCCATCAGCTTCTTAACACAGTTGTTTACGTCACGACCCCTTCCAAAGTGTGGTATATCCAATAGGATTAGAATTATAGTGTTGGCCAGTCTATCTACCCATTGTTTTGGTTGAAAAATTGGATCATCGAAGGGTCCTGTACCCACACAGTCCAGGTAGACATGTCTTGCAAATTTAGAGAAATTTTCCACATCGACCACATCGTGGTCTGAGTACCATAGTTTTTCCATGCATCCCAAAAGGTTAGGCGTGGTCTACACCCATTCCAAAATGCACGACAAGACTATGGTTGTTGCATCATGTCTACGTGGTGATATTTCTATGGGTTGTTTTCCCTTTCACTGTGGTGACTGACTCGAGGTTATAACCTCCATTTCTCTGTCATCGGCATATGCCTCTGGCCAACTAGTAACATATTCTACTATACCCTTATGTTGTTTCTCTGTCTCTACTATGTGTGACCGTCCTAGAGCGACCGCTTTTGTCTAGTTTAGGGTTGTCCCATTTTCCCTCAGGGCCTCTTCAGCTTATTCATGGAGCAAAGGATTGTCTGCATCCTTGGCCTATTGGCCCTATCCCATTTTTGACATATCAATGTCCATGCCAACCATTATTGTTTGTTTGGTTTTCTCCATGATGGGTGTGGGGATCGTTGGTTCCAAATTGGGTGAGGGATTTAACAATTTCACAATAACCCTTCTGTTACTTGCATCCCTTCCTTATATAACAAGTGGCGTGAAACTTCTCGGATAAGTTACCTGAGCTGTGGTTTAAATGAATTGGTTCTTCCTGCATACTTGACATTCAATTCCATTGACGTCTCTGGTTGGAATGATTAATGCGACACCACTTATAAAGTTATTGTCATTTAATTTTGATAGGCACCTCCAGTTGGCACCTATTTTTCGTAACCACCCTTTTTCAAATTTCTGCCATTTTCTGACAATTTGTCCTTTTTCTGACATGTTAGGTTTTCCAAGTGCATGATATGTTATTTCACTGGAGTGCATGTACATTTTATCTTTGTCTCTCTAACTCTATTTGAACTGTGTGATGTCTCATGGTGTCTAGTGCATGTAGTTCATCTGTTGTCTGGTTCAGTCTTCTTCTTCTTTTCTTTTTTTTTCTAAGTGCTAGGAGGTCGAATGCCCCTATACAGTTTCAGTCTACTTACATTGATAATTCCTCTGAGTTATTTTCCTCCCAAATCCTTCAACTGTACAACTCCCCCATCTCTGATAATAATTACTTCATATGGTCCCAACCAATGCATTCTGATTTTTCCTAGGTGTTGAAGAGATTTTTTGTCATACATCAAGACTAGGTCTCCCTCCTTGAAACTTTTCCTTTTAATATGTATATCATGAAAAGATTTGTCCCTTTCTTTCTGTACCTCTTGGTGAAACCCTGCTAGAATCATATCTTCTTCCATGAGCATCAAATGACTTAGCCTTTCTTTTACTGTTCCTTTCTTTGTCATGTTCGTAATTGCTGCTATGCGTAGACTAGATACCAAAAATTCTAATGGCACCACTACTTCTTGTCCATACACCAATCTAAATGATGTCTTCCCTCTCAATTTTTTACATGTAGTCCTATGCCCATAGTACTGATGGTATCTTCAAGTCCCAATCGTCTGTTGATTAAGGTTGGTTGTCATTGATGTAAACCCTTGAAGACACCCCGTAG